>NAGG01001339.1:0-27581 GCA_003031705.1 Calonectria naviculata
GAAAAGAAAGAAAGAAAGAAAAAAAAACGCCGAATCGAGGAGGGGCAAGGAGGGTTGAGGTCAAGGAGATGAGCGTGAGAAAGAAGCAAAAGAAAGGAGGAGGGTGAGGGATGCAGGAGAAAAAGTATGGTGGTAATAGCTCTCTCACGCGTTGCAGCCCACAGCCTACCTTGATGCAGATAGATGTTGACGAACAGGCAGGTACCTTTTCCAGCGTACCTCTCTGTCTTGGGCGTAATGAGTGGTGGTCAGTGGTGTAATGCATGCTTGCTTCAGCTGCCCCCGGGTCACTGCAGCCTGTTCCGTCAGTGGCTCTGTGCTCTGCTCCAGTGCGTGTTAGTGACGAGGTGGGTGCCCTCCTAGTAGCTCAGCTATTGGACCCCTTGAGGGAGCTCTCCCATTCTAGGCTCTAGGCTCAAGGCGTCATCTTAGGATTGGCGGCTTCGAGAGTAGCCAACCTTGATCTAGAAAGGTTTGTTCAATTCGAACGGATTAGACGCCTCCCTGTTGAGTCTACCACGCCCTAATTTTCCCCAGGCGTTCGACGACAATTACTGGTCATGAGCTGACGTGGGAGCAGAGAATGAGAATTGCTCGTAGGAATAGGACCCATGGCGGCCCAAAGCCTGGCGATTTTAGACGTCTAGTACACCCTAGTCTTTTAGATTTTAGATTCCGACAGCGAAAAGACTGAATGCCCAACAAGCTCCCCAGCAAGGGGGAGGTTCCGTCGTCCCATCCAAACCCACGCCCAGGTTATGGGGGTGCGGGCAAATTATCCAGGGTTG
Source organism: Calonectria naviculata (assembly GCA_003031705.1). Classification (NCBI taxonomy): domain Eukaryota; kingdom Fungi; phylum Ascomycota; class Sordariomycetes; order Hypocreales; family Nectriaceae; genus Calonectria; species Calonectria naviculata. The sequence goes on from NAGG01001339.1 coordinate 789, forward strand.
CTGGTGGATTTTCCCAAATCCAAAATGGCCCGGCCTGATCACAACGGGCCGGCCCAAGATGACTTACAGAGCCAACCCATCCCAGCAAGCAGAGAAGGCAATTCACAAGGGATGAACGGCTCGACCCTGAGAGGCAGAGGCACCTGCCACCCGCGCACGCAGGGGTCCCATCTTGCATTCCGCAAGGGGTGCAGCCGCTATGCATAAGTCGAGGACACGACCCCTCGCGCTGAGCCGAGAGAATGCGCAATCGAAACACACATTGCTACTGACAATGGGGCTAAGAGAGGGAAAAAACCGTTCCGCCTCCCCACTGTTGCTGTTGCCGCCACGCCCCCCCCGTCAATCGAAATGCCCGAATCACGCCCCCCGGACGACAACGACTACGACGACAATGATGCTGGTTTAAATTCCAGCTGGCTTTTAAGCTAGGAGCTTGCAGCGCCTGCCAAAGATGAATACAAGTTCACCACACGCAGCCACCGCGACGCGAGCGGGCGGTATCGTGCTTTTCTCTGATCCTCTCGCGCCCAGCTAGCCTTCTTAGACCACAATGACAGCCCATGGCGCGCGCGGGCTCGCGGGCTTCAGCCCAGCCTAAGTCATCGAGTCCAAAACCCAAAATAGGTAGTTGGCCGCTGGTCGCTGGCCGCTTCGAGTGGTGAGCACTAATTAGAGGTGGCATCATGACGGTTGCGGTTGCGGGGAGGCTACGGGGGCCTCGACAAGCTGGCGATCGTCCAAACACGTTCTCGGCATTGAATTGTGTCTCGATGCCGCGTCCTCACAACACCCTTTCCGGTTTCATCCCATCCCCGTAGTGTATACGGTATATGTCCTCTGCCGTCCGGAATAAACTCATGCCGTACCAAATGCGACACCACGCCATTCATGCACGCATTGAGATTATATCATCAACAAATATTTGGCTCGTCTAGACTTGGACGAACGGTGTCATTCCATTCGGCCTACCCGTGGCTGCGAAACAGCCGAACCTTCTTGTCTTCCCATGCTCATCTCGGGTACCGCACGCAGGTGCCTTTTCCCACGATCGCTTTGATCCATCCCTGACCATGGCTTTGTGGTCTCGCGCCTGCACTGCATTCCCACCGGAAGCGTTTCCCCGTTCGACCAGGGCACAATCTAGCGTGAAGATAATTACTCAGCGTTACTTGTCTTGGTCTACCCTGCCTCGTGGCTATGGGGCATTGGGGAGATTTTTTTTTTTTTTCCCTTTAACGTGCTGCGCTAGTTTTTCTGTCTTAAGTCATCCTGGGCGCGAAACCCACCTATCCCACCTGTCGGCCCTACACGGCAGCCTAGAAGCCTCACTGCCAGCAAACACTGGGGAGAGAGGGGCTGTACACTACAAGCCCTGAGAGATGATGATGTCGAGTAGTTCGCCCCAGTCTTCGGATAGTGACTAGCCCTGGACACGGTGTACTAAGACAAGAAGTGTTTACCTCCTCCGACCTGGGGCCCCAGTGTAAATCGCCGATGCCGTTTATTCGTATCATGAAACTCTTCAAAGACATTGAGAAAGAACCGGGTGTATGGGCGGTTGCAGCCTTCGTGAGAACTGGGGCAAATCATGAGCTAAGGGTTGTCTCGTACTTCGTATCAGCCGGCGGTTGTCACTTATTTGCTTCTCCCAACCGCCTCGTTCATGCTATGCATGCAGGTCCTCGACAGCCGCCCATTCTAGGCCCCCATTCGATCCAGCCGCCGATCGACGACGCACACATGGCCCTGGCGGGCGTGGCAATCAGGGTCCATCTTTACAGCCCCGTGTACGGACGTACCGTGTGCCGTATGCCTTGTGTCCTGTGACAAGTGCATGCTGGCGAAGAGATGCACAGATGGATGGCGGCTGTGGGACTCCCTCTGAGTTTAGCCTCGCTGCCAAGCCCGGGCAAGCTTTCCAGAGGATTGGCAGCTAAAAGGAGCAAAGACGTAGAACTCCAGGCTGGTATGCATGTTTTGGCCTCGGGCCGCGGGAGCAATCGCATCTAAGACAAGGCAAGCCAAGAGAGACGAGACATCTCTGATCCCCCGGTAACCAGGCCAGTGCCAAAACGAGCACTAAAAAGGGCCTCTCCCGACACAGTGGCACACCCTGCCAAGACGCCGTGGACGCCCAACGCCAGACCCCTTGTGCCTCGTGGCCCAGCCCGAAGTTTGGGTGCAAAACCCGGGCCTTTGGAGGGCGCTACAGGGACCCTCGTCTCCAGTCCCGTTCCCGCTCCTCGGTCACGGTCCAAATGTCCCAATACGGGAGGCCTTGTCAAAATGCCAGACTATCACCATTTCGCCACCATGGTTTTCATTTTGCCTCTTCCCCCTTGCTGCTGCCTCCCTTTCCTTCTTATGTGTCGTCTCATTCATGCAGACCCGCCAAGGGCTGCCCTCTTCCCGTGGTCCATTTTCCCCTTTATTTGAAACATTTCCCCGCCATCCGTACTGTCACCCTAATCACCAAACGTCCCCCGCATCCCGCCATTGCATTTACTTATGCACTGTAGAAATACATGTCTGTTCCGGAAGAGAGAAAAGAAACGATTCCACTGATCACAACGTCATAGGTCGTGACCCGAAGCGGCACGCCAAAATGACAGGTCACTTGGGAGAGAAGGAAAAATTTTTAACAGGGGTTCGCACATCCTGTTCAAGTACATCCGTAAGCCCTTGCTTGACCACCCTTGACCCGACTCGAGGATAATCTATCGTATCCAGGTGCACCCATACGGCACTTGGATATCCGTCTATTGCATGGCCGGGCGGAGATTAGGACTCAGATCCTGCCCTTTACTCATAACCTGCTTTGACAGGAAAACTTAATCCTGCAGCTCATTCGAACCCTGCTATACGCTTGGTTCTTCATTGATCATGTTGGTCCTCGGTTGAATGGATATGGCAGCAATATGAATGGAAATTTTTATTGTAATGAAGTAATACCTAGTTAGAACCTAAAACTCCAGAGATCCGCCATCTATGTAATCTAAAGTGCGCTATGAGTGTCATGAAGGTATGAATGGGCAATAATAAGGCATGCCTCCAGGCCTTGCGGGCCATCGCATCCTATGAGTGACGGGGGGGAGCTGGGCGTGCCCCCCGATTCATTCCCGCGAGGCATCAGAAGCAATTAAAAATGCTGCTGCCTCAGTATCCCATCCCACATATCCAACTTTGCCCGTTCCTCCAATAGTAAGCTCGGCGTGTGCTGATCCGCCATCAAGTAAAACTGAATACTGGCGTAGTGGTTAGAGTAATCGATCGGGGTCAGAAGCAAGCAACTGGGAGGATCGTGTAAATGCCTATTCCATCTCAATCGAAATTCAATTGTGTGGAAAGCTTCAAGGCAAAAAAACGGGTATTAGGTGTTGAGAAACGTCCGTGTCTACATAGATGATAGGCTTGCCATCCGGACGAGAGGAGTCATAATATCAAGCACAGATCGACATGGACGACATGCGAGACGCTTGAGGTGGCGTAACAAGAGAGGAAGGGGGAGAGGACGCAAAAAAGAAGGGAGATCAAATCTGGCCTTTGATATCGACTTTCCTGAATGCATCGGACCGAGCGCCCTCGAAGAGGTAGCCGGCTTTGCCGGTCAGGAACGCAATATATTCTGTCCGATCTTCCAGGAGATGTTGACCTTTAAAGTCAATGATGAACTGAGCTGCATCAGCATCGGACTCAAACCCGAGTTCCTCAGTGATGAAGCGGAGTTTAACATCCGGCTTGTATCTGTCGATATAGTTAGTAATCAGGGTTTGGCCGAGTACGGGAGAGGATAAACTTACGCTTTGCAAATATTGCACAATGCAGCAAGCCGCTCCCGGGCAACAAACATATCCATAAGGTATGCTCCCATATTAGGGGTATCCAGGTAAAGCTGGAAGAACTTGTGATAGTTGCCCAGCGCCAAAGATGATCGCACCTCCAAAGCATGCTTGATCGGCCTCTCCTCCTTCTCTGCTGCGGTTAGATCTGCCAAAGTGTCGTTCAAGCCAGTCCGGTTGGCAGTGTGGATAAAATAAAGGATACGATACGCCTTGAATTCGATGGGGTTTCCCTTCAGGCCCAGAGCATACAATGATCGTAGCTGGGTCTGGCACTGGTTATACTCACCGATATCCCCCTTTTCCAAGGCAATGCGGGCATGGATCTCATAAACTGACACTGTGAACTCGTTCTTGATGCGCTGGACTGTCAAGTCTTGTCGCATAGACTTAAACTGGTCACAGATATACGAATAGTTGCTCTCCTTCTTCCACTTCTTCTTCAGGAGATCCAGGGTTTGGCGGAGGATACGTTCAGGTCGCACTTTGGAAGGGACTGGAGGGGCCGTGAGGCGGAGGTACTTCTTCTCCAGAGTTTCACATGTGCCGACGATGGGTCCGGATGATGGCGGCGGCGGGCTCGGCGACCTCAACACCTTGTACTCGGTTTCAAAGCGGCGCTTTCGCTTGTTGGCTTCCTTCTGGAACTTACTTGATTTCGGGAGGGGTTCGTCCATGGCAGAGCGCTTTTCAGGAGATGGGTGGGTAATACGGTCTTCAAGAGAAGATCGCAAGTTAGTAGTTCGCCATGGGGTGTCATCAAAATCGGAGGACTTTCGCTTCTTTGGGTTGGATGGCGTATTCACTGCCCGCTTCAGGTTTGAATCACGTTCGTCCTTGACGAGTTGCTGAGGCAGGGGGAATTCATCCCAGTTGATTGTGTACAACGTGCCGTTCTCTTTGGCAGTGCCGATTGTGTTCTTAAGCTTGACCTCGATTTCTGCGCGAGATACGGACGGATCGTCATTACTGGGGAGGAAAGATCGTTGAACATAGCTCCGGACTGAGTCTGGCCAGTCAACTTTGCCCTTGGCCTGTTCAGGCGCTTGGGCTGTACCATTCACAGGCGAAGCGGTCATTTGGGTTTGTACAGGTTGTGTTGGAGGCACGTATCCGGTATACGGGGCGGCTCCGTACTGACCAAATCCTTGCCGAACTTGAACTGGAATAAATGCTGGGTCTGGCGGCAGAGTCAGCATCGAGCCTTTTGCTAAAGGTTCTCGGGTTGTTGACTTACTGGGCGGGTGTGGGTAGGCGTACGAGGCGGGTGTCGACTGCTGAACGACGCCTGGTGCTTGTTGCGTCGCTGACCAACTTGGCATCATGGCCGCGGTGTGCTGGGTGTGGGGAGGTTAGTTTACAAGGTGCAGGGGGGAATGACGATATTCAGAGTGTGGCCGGCGACAAAAGTGATGGCGGTGATGGTCTTTACTGAGTGAAGGAGAGGCGACTGTCGGAGGTATTTTCGGCCTGAAATGTCGTGGCGGTCAAGTCTCGTGACCCAACTACGGCTATATGCATAACTCTCTAACTTTATTCGCTGTAATCTCTTATCGCGATAGTGGGGCCAACGCCGAGGGGCAGCTCAACTCTCCAGAATCAGGACGGCAGCACTTGCTTTAACTTGACTTGTCGTTGCCACTGCCCTGAGCCAATATTGAATATTAGGGCCTGTACCGAAGCTGTCACACCCAACTTTCAGTCCTTTGTTTCCAGATCCCATCGCTTGTCCTCACTGGCAAAGAAAGTCGCATTCTTTGACTACTGCCCTTCCATCGAAACATCCAGTGGCTGAGAGACTGCGCTGCCGCGTCATCTATCCCTAGACACGTGCTCTTGTACATGACGAATGTTTCTAAAACCCATCGACCTCACCACTGCTTTACGGCCGTCGTATCTGCCGGATGAGGTGCTCCTTTTCGTCCAGGACAACGTTGGCTTGTATGAGGGGTAAGTTGATTGGCTGCGGGGTGAGGAAATGAGCCAAGCTCACAGAATGCCAGGAAAGAGAAGCTTCCTAATCACCAGGATGGCCAGGTTTACCTGACATCACACCGTATATGCTACGTTGATAAGCGCGAGCCGCGGAAACACTCTGTAGCTATTGATCTAAAGGACGTGGACCGCTATGAGTCTTATGCCGGATTTCTCAAATCATCCGCCAAGATCACCCTTATACCAAAGCCACTAAAAAGAACCTCGTATCGCGCCCGTGTTCTTTCTGATGCATCAAATCCATCAAGGAGCGTCAACAATTCGCCGGCTAACTCAGGGACACCTTACAGGCCCCCAGCTGAATCCCCGCAAGTCACTATTGCAACCTGGGTCTGCACAATATGTAGCTTCTCTAATCCCGTTCCCTCCAACTTTGATCCAACAGCCGCAAATGCACACACCCCCCTTCCGCCGTGTCTAGCGTGTGGTATCAAGCCAACTCTAAGCCATGTTTTGAAAGCGGCCATCTCGAGCGCGAAAAACCGCCAGGTTCCAGCACCGGCCCCCTCAATCAACTTGACACCGCTTGAACCCCAAACCGCGTCAACTAACCATAGGGATCTATCTGTATCCCTGTTGGACGAAAACATACAAAACAACCCAAGCGGGACGGCCAGCTCTGACGCATCATTCCAATGCCCTCGGTGTACATTTTCTAACCACCCTTCTCTGAATTCATGTGAGATGTGTGGTGCTTCCCTCGTCTCGAGAGATGTTCCAGCTTCTGTTCAACAAGAATCTATAGCGGATAGTATGAGAACCGAATCACCTGGTCCTGTAAAGGATCAATCCAAGGCTCAAAGTGGGAATGATGCTGTAGAGAGCATCAAGCTCTCCTTTAGAAGTGGCGGGGATAAGATATTCTATGAACGTTTAAAGGGCTCCCTTACTCAACGCAAATGGTTGCTTCAGGATGCTCCTCCAGCTCCAAAGAGTAACCGCGCCAACGAAGGAGGCAGCAACGATTCCCCCATCAGTCCTTCATCGGGACGGACAAAGGGCGTGGGCATTGCTGGCCTGGAACAGTTAGGGTTGAATATGCGAAAAAATAATGAAATGCTAATCGGGAGTGCATTCGAGGACCTCGAGGCTTTGATGGCTTCCGCCAAAGAAGTCATTGCTCTCGCTGAACGGTTTGCACGACAGACTAGTAATGGGCAAAATAGTGCTACAGCCGAAGAAAATGCCATATTGGCAGAATCTGCCAGCCAGCTCGGCCTTATCACTACCAAAGACATCGTGGGAGGGGGCAGTTCCGAGTCCCTGTACCTGTCCGAACTGTCACGTAACCTCGCAGAGTTCTTAACCGACGATTCCAGAGGAGTTCTGAAAAAGGCGGGTGGTATTATCACTCTTGTCGACCTCTGGGCCATGTTTAATAGGGCCCGTGGTGGTGTCGAACTCGTCAGCCCGATGGATTTTGAAAAGGCTGCGCAGCTCTGGAGCAAACTTAAGCTTCCGGTTCGCCTTCGCACATTCCGCAGCGGTGTCATGGTTGTCCAGGGCAGTGATCGTACTGATGAGACCACAATCAAAGCCCTTCGCTCCTGGCTGCAAGATCTGCATGAATTCCCCCCCGACCGGGACGTGCCATGGGATTGGCAGCAGTTTGGTCGGGGCGTCACCGCGCAAGAGACTGCCGAACGGTTCGGCTGGAGCCTGGGTGTTGCAGAAGAGGAGCTTTTGATGGCGGAGGAGCAAGGCACGCTATGTCGTGAGGAGGGCCTTGAAGGCCTCAAGTTCTGGGTCAACTATATCGATAGCGGGGATACAAAAAAACCCAAGACCAAGGAGAAGAAGGAACACGACCAAATTTTAAAGGCGTTGCGGCATAGCGGGCTGATATGAATAAGCCCATGGTATGGGAGGAAGCGCATTAGACGTGTCACGCAAAATCAACGGCGTTCGGATGAGACTTGGATTATTATGGTGAATCATAAATAGACGCACGCTTGATCCTCACACGAAATCGATTGTCAAAATTCGGCAAGGCTGGGTCGTCACCTAAGAAATCCGCTGTGAATTGAGGTGTTCGTTCATTCAGTTACGTCTAATCGTCATCACAAGGTATTGTCTGTCCATCTGATTTAATAACCCTAACGCCATCGCCAATCCCCATAACTCCATGCATCCTGTAAAATACACGACTATGATTGATTTGAATTCGTCGCATAGTCCTCGTGAGAATTAAGTCAATAGAAACTGATAGGCACCGGTGGCAAGTTTAAACCACGACATGAGTGGACATATGTTCCACTGCCTCCTTGATGGTGCGCAGCATTCGTTGGTTCAGGCAGAAAGGGCACCTAACTGGTCGGTCGTGATTAGAGACTGGCCCTTCAGAATTAATCGGCGTGAGAGTGAGTTCAGGGGCGATTTCCTGCCCTGGTGTTCCAGTGTATCGCGTGACCGAGGAGGCACGTCCTCCAGGTGTCGTCATAATACTTGTTGGGGGGAGACCGGCTCGTTCTGCGCGATCACGTTCCTCGCGTACAGCAGCAGCTTGTTCTTCGGCAGCTTGCTCCTCTTGCTGAAGCTGACGGAGAGCATTTTGCAACACCACCTCCGGGTCATCATCGGCATACATGGGCTGATCAGGTTGGGGAGGGGGAAGTGGTGGCTCGCTTGTAACCATTGGTGGGGGAGGGGGTTGCGTTTGGTGGTTTATTCGACGAACAATCTCATCTCGTACCAAGGCGCAGGTTTGAAGGCTAGCTTCAACGCCGACCACCCGGATGACCTCTTCCTTGATAGCAGCTGGGCTGGTGTCAGACGCAATGCCCATAAAGCGTGGAACACAATCGGCGAGGTAGGCAATGTCCTCAGCAGGGTTGAGAACACCGTCGCCGTGACGACGTTGTCTTCGGACCAGCAGACCATACCGCTTCTTGAATCGGTGGATCCAACCCGGAGAGAATTCGGGCGGGTTCTCATCCTTATACCGTGGTAGCTGGTTAAAGATCGTCTTGGCTTTTTCCCCGAGCTCCTCATTAGTAGGTTGGCGGCCGGAGGCCTGGACCTGTTGGTACCAGAGAAGAACCAACTTTTCTACATCTGGCCAGTTTCCAAAGCGGAGGCGGGAACCGGATAGTTGGGGATTATCGCCATCTAGACGTGAGTACTTGGGTGACAGAGAGTGAGACACGGTGGACTGGCTGATTTGCTGGCCATACTGGGAGTAGAACCAGTCAATGCAGGCCTTATGCGATGGACGGACAGTTTGGCCATTGGCCCATCGCCGGAGCGCACGACGCTGGTCGAGAGTAAGTGAATGCCGCTCCTTGGGTGCCGGTGAACCAATAGATGCTATTGGTGAGACGTGGTCGACCTGGGCTTGGGCGGCGGCGGCAACGGGGGAGAGGTCTGGGGCGGGAGCGGCGACAAGGGCCGGGTCGGTAGTGGCAGCCGACATGCCCAGGACGGCTATCTCCTTTAGAAGGTGTGGGTTCGGGATTTTGGGGGATGGGTGGGATCGCAGAGAAGACTATCGTTGTATCCGAAGGGGCGTGCGAGGGTGGTGTGGGATGTTTTCGATTAAGGGAGATAGATGTTGGTTTTCGCGAAGGAAATTCGATGACGGGGGAGGATAAAGCGGTGTTCCGGGCGTCTTGGCATCACGTGATAACCGCATATGAGCGCAATCGATACGTTTACTGCATTCAAGACACATTACATAAGCACCGGTATTAGACCATTGCATTCCGAAAGAGTTGCATTTCGGGACGCTTGTGAACAAACAGGGTGAATATTCAAGTGCTCGCCTCTCTAGAATAATTTTAGACAGCGAGGATGGAGCCCCAGGAGAAAACCAGCGGTTTGCTGGCATATTTGGGCTAACATCGGAACAAACTTCAAAAATGCGTCTTTGGCAACCTCATTATTTATTCACTTACAGGGTACTCGTTTCTTTTTTTTTGGGCTGCCGGGATTATGCACCAACATCCAATAACTAAACAGCAGCAATGCGCCAAGACCAGTTAGTAAAACACTTTTATTACCATGCTTGTGAATAGCTCGTTTGTGTCATGCTCATCGTCACGAGTTCCCCTTGAGACTTGTTGGTTCACTCGATGAAGAATTTGTCCGTGCATTCTCTCTGCAGGAGCCAGCCCCGATTGACGTTAGTTCTCGCGGCACGACAATTGGACCATCCGAATGCGATGGCACCCTGGGCAATTCCCTGCTGTTCTCCAGGGTATACTTCCCATCATGAGTGGGCTCGCTCCGCCAATTCATCCAGTTTAACCGATGTGACACCCACTTTGCCCTTGCCCAGTGGAGGGAATTCGTGACATTTCCCGTCTCCCACAATGTCCTCATCCAGGCAGGTTTAATCGGTGACTTCCCGCTATGGAAAGGCTTCCAAATTCGAGACCCTAGCCGCGCAGCTCTGGTGTCATGCACAAAGTGGAACTTCCTTAAGAGGCTGCCATTGACGTCTTTAGAATGACTCTAGTCTGCGGCATGTTGGTTGATACAAGGACATGCGGTGCCTACCTGGTTCGAAGCGGGCTCAGGGCATTGGTCCCGAGGTTCGCTCTTGGCTGAAGGACTGTGCGTTTCACACATGAACTGATCATTTCCCCCATGCTTCCATTTCTTATCTTCGCACAATTCCCAATATTTTAACACAGTAGCACTCAGTGGTAGATGATCTGTACTGACAGCAAAATCACAGACGCCATCAACCATGGATTATCAAAGGACAGCACTGGTGACTGGCACCAGCAAGGGCGGTCTCGGGGATTATCTTGCCCAAGAGCTGTATCGAAGAGGATTTCGAGTTTTTGCCACAGCTAGGACACCCTCAAAGGTTCAACACCTCAAGGACATGGGGCTCGACATTGTTCTATTAGAAGTGACAGATTCCGAATCCATAAAGAAAGCGGCGTCTGAGGTCAATGCTCTCACCGGAGGCAGGCTCGACATTCTCGTTAACAATTCAGGCATTGGTGCGATTCATCTTCACGGTCTAAATAGTGACCCATGCTTATTTTCGATAGGGGACAAGGCAGCACTACTTGATGCCGACCTTGCTGCCGCTAGAGCGGTGTTTGATGTTAACATATGGGGCGTATTGGAGGTTACGCAAGTTTTCAGCCCTATGCTTATTGCTTCTAAGGGTACAATCATCAATATTGGATCTGTAGTCGCAAAAGTTCCTATTCCCTTCAACGGTATTTACAATATCAGCAAGGCTGCACTAGAGCATCTCTCGCAGCAGATGCGCGTGGAAATGTCACCATTTGACGTCAAGGTGATACATGTAGGTGGCGCTATTTTCGCAACACCTCCTCGTCCTTGCCGCTTAACAGAACCTAGGTCGTCACCGGCGGGATCAAAACTGATTTCTATTCTCACGCGGGAGAAAGTCATGTTCCAGAGGGCTCAGTTTACTCTCCGGGGCGAGAGCTTTTGGGCCCCTGGATGAATGGACGGGCCCAGGAAAAACTGCAGCTGAGCGAGTAGCCCCAATTGCAAGATTTTCGGTTTCTAACGTGCTGCAGCACCTCCTGAGCAGTATGCTAAAGAGGTCATTGATAATGCATTGAGTCGATTTGCGACCTCGTGTCAGTACTCGGGTTATGGGTCATTTGCAGCTTGGTTCTTTTCCAGATGTCTGTGGAATAATGCTATGGTAAGTATCTTGAATGTCGGTACTTTGATCAAGTTCTAATATTATAGGATGTACTCTTGAAATTCATGGGTCTTCCGGATATGAAAAAGGCCATCTTTGGCAGCAAAAAGGAAGCTTGATGGCCTAATCATTGAGCCATTCAATGGTTGTTATTAATGAGGATTTTAAGCGTACTTCGTTTTTTTGTGGAAGTCAATATCACATATCTGTGCAACCCCTTTTTGGTTAAATAATAAAACAATACTATATTACTACTTTGTGTTTTGACGTCTTACTAATCTTTGCGGTATGTTGTTAGGAGCCGATATCTGACTTGGTCGGCTAAATTATCGTGGTATCAGTAGAGGTTTTCGACTCCTTGGCTAAATACACATCTCTAATGAGTATACATTTACATCAACTTGGACCACAACTTAAAGCATTGATAAAATAGCAATCATAGGCGGAACCGAGTATAAATAGGCGCTTCAAGTCCTGTAGGGTAACGCCACAATCAATCCAGCAAAATGCTGGTAAACGAACCTACACTGTAATGATGCAAAGGATTTTCGGGTTTAATGGGGAAATATTTGGCGCTGTCTTGGGTCTGCGAAAGCCGCGTTGTTAGAAATTGATATGATCTGCATAGCCGTGTTCATTTGGGTGAATTTGCATTGTGCACCACCCTAGAGAGCATTTTCATTGGCCATGTTTATTGGTGTAACCAATGATCAACTATTAGACCGTCTGCTGAGTGACCAAGTACTCCATAAGCGTTGACTAGGTAATATTACTTATTCCAATATTGTACGGTTGGGATGCTTATTTTCCAACGCCTTCTATATCTGTGCTGGACGATTACCGGGGATGTATCTTGGGAACGAGGCGAGCATCCTACAGGTTTCGGCAGGATGGCTCCGATATACGGAGATCAATCGAGAGCCGAGATGGCAACATTGAGAAATCAATGCCCTGAAACCCAAGACCGCCAACGACAAAATGACTAGGGACATCGGAATCACAAGAACGAAAAAAGAGCAAGTGCAGTTGTGAGGTAGCTGCCGCGATCGCAAATCCAGCTTTTGATAGTATTGAATTCGGCTACCCGAATCGATGGATAGCTACGATTCCATGATTGATAAACGTACACCGCGTCCGCGAGATTATACAATTGCGCTTTTCGATCCCAACACTTAGTTCTTCTTGTCCTGCTGCTCAAGGAAGTCCCTGCATCATTGGTTAGCTGGCCAAGATCTGGCAAGAGGGTCGAATTCGCGCACTTGATGAAGTCGGCCTCGTCGGAGCTGGAGGCGTTGATGGGGGGAGCAGCGGTGACGTTGGGCTTGGAGGAGCCGCCGGAGGTGGCGTACTTGATACCACCGAACATGGTGACCAACCAGCCGATGGCGAGCTGTTTTGCTCGGGTCAGTATGTGAACTGCCGTTGATGCGGCGCCCGCAATTGGGAGCTACTCACGTAGTGGCCGCCGACCTGCTGACCGGCAATCTTGTAGGTAGCAACACCAGCCATTGTGAATATGTGGAGAGACCGAAAGTGGGCGGATTGGATTCGTGGACGAAGGGCAATGGATGGATGTCGACGCTGCGTGGATGAGATACTTTGCCGAGCTCTGAAATTCCGAGGCGTTTTGCCTGGAATTACAGGCGAAAAGCGTTTGACCGGCCATGGCGGCTATACTCCGGAGGTAGCAGCAAGCCGGGAAGCCCCGGAGGTTCATGTAAAACCTGGTACCGGCTTAACGGACTAAAGAGAACAACCAGAGCAAAAATAAATACGAAAAGGCAAAATAATTGCTTTACTTATTCATTATTTAAATATTGCAATTGCAGTTGATCATCAGTTTCTCATACCATTGGATAGATAATTGCCTAAAAATCCAGGACTTAAACAGCATGTTGCATGATAAGATAGTACGTTACGTCACATTGCACTTGGACTTGCTGCAATACACTTCAATGGCACGCCAAGTCTGCAATGATTTCAGAATGAGTCGCCTCAGAACAAAAAATACCAATTTCATTTATTCAATTTATATTTCGCGACCTTTACTTTACCCGATTGTAATAAATGAGGATCATTTTCCTAATGGTTTTCTGTAGCCACTGTGTACCAGACTTTTGTTGCTTAGTTGTAGGTAACGTAGGGGTAATTGGGTGCTTCGTCGGGCTCATTGAAGCACGACTGGGCGCAGAAGCTACATGGTCATAATAAATATTGTATTCAATGCTTTAATAATGGAAGAGTTCTTACGATTTCCCGTCTTGGCGAAATTGCCGAGAAAATTTACCAATGGTTTAATTTAGAGATCCCACCATGACGGACCTGCTTCTGTCCAAGGTTTCGCAACTACCCTTTGGGTCTCATGCATCACGGGTCGCTGTGCTGAACTGCAACTGCACATGACCATACCGAAGCATAAATCCCTGAGATATTGCGAGGGGAAAATCTAGAAGAGATGAAAGGGATGGTACTTTCAATTTGCTTAGAAATGATGAGAGTTTGGTACTGGTATTTACATTCATCTCTGAGTATACTTTTACGTCAACCTTCAATTGCGACCAACTTCTCTGTTTCTTCATAAAAACCAATCTTAGTATATTTTAGGTTATTTGTACTGGATTATCTTATTTATTTATTTCAATTAGCGGGTAGCCCGCTGCAAAATATTGCTAAACTTTTGGCTCATAATTTTACTTACTTTGCGGCCTATGTGGACCAGTCTCAAATTTCGATCTGGGACCGCAATAAGATGGGTATGGATATTCCGGCCATTTGGAATTTTGATTAGTGACTACCCCTCGCCGAATTGAGAATTGATTTGTCACATTCCAATAAATGTACCTGATCAACCCAACACATATAACCCTTTCAGCTCTCTGAAACGTCGATAACATGAGGTCGGATTCACACTTGGAAATACGGACACCGGAGGTTAGCTCAACCCGAGTCCCACTTCACACCTTAAATGTAAGGCTACAAGATAGCACATTCAGCTAAGAGACAAGCAGCCGGTGTCATCAGCAGTGATTTCATTTGACGTAATTGGCTTTTTTTCCCCCGCGGTCATTTTGTGACTATTGTTCCGACTTGAGTACGGCTACACGACAGCTGGGAGTCTCAGCCGAGTACCTTCTTTTTACTTTTCATCCCATCTTATTTTGCAATGCCTTGGTGGGGAAAATCACAGCCTAAGCAGGAGGAGCAACAGAAAGAGCCTGTAATAAAGGAATCTCCCAAGGCCAATGCTGCCCAACATGGCGGTCCTTTTGAGGGGATGAGTGAGAACCAGTATGTCTCGAATATAGTTTGCCGAGCGACCTTCGCTAACCAATACCTCCAAGTGGCCCATCCACGACAGACACCAACCTTCGTTATGCTGCCTACGGATCCCGAGTACGCACAATTCTCCTCTCCGCACACAGATATGTCGCCTACACTTCGGACATCGGTGAAAGCTTTCGACCGGTAGCTCATCCCAACCTCGTTCGTGCAGCATACGGTGTCTCTTGGATTTACCTCCTCGGTGATGTCTCGTATGAGGGATACAAGTCTTACTGGCGCAACCAGCGTGTTGTCAACCCTCAGCTGCAGCTGACAGCCCAGCAAGAGAAGATGACTGGAATCCCCGCTGCTCCGACTCCTGGCGCAAAGCCCGGTGTTGTATCCCCACTGGAGGATTACCGCACCGTCATGGTTCAGCGTGCCATCTTCCAGAGTGTTGCGAGTATGGGCTTGCCGGCCTTTACTATTCACAGCGTGGTGAAGTACAGTGGCAAGGCAATGAAGGATATGAAGAATAAGGTTATCCGAACCTGGGCACCCATTGGACTGGGATTGTCTGTGGTTCCTTTTCTGCCAGCCATGTTCGACGAACCTGTCGAGCATGCTGTCGAGTGGATATTTCACAAGGGATTCGAGGCGTACGGGGGCAAGGAATATGTGGCACATGCATCAGTCGGCAAGGAGAAGGAACTGTAGGAGATACCAGAACCGGCGTTCAGGACATATAGAAGGCGCTCAACTCTTGACTAAAATTGTATTACCACCCGTACATTAGCGATATGAAATGAATGCGATCGCCGCACAATTTCCATCTGTCTTGAGGCGCCATGCAGTACGGGGCATGAGCTTGGCGTTCAGCTCGGCTCTGATGGTGGGGGTGAGGACAACCCCGCGATGGCGGTGCGCAGCTCCATGTGATGGACCGTTGTCATGAGTGCATTCTTCCCCCGACACGTTATTTTCCGACCTGGCTCATTCCTCTGGAATTCACGAGAGTTTGACAAGCGACTTGCCCTTCCGCGTGCCACACTGTTATTTAGTGGCGAGAGCCGAGCCTCATCGGCTACTCCGTCTCGGCTTGGTCAGGCACGGACACTTCCAGACGGTTCCTCGCCGCCCGCAAGGCAACCTGTCATCCGTCGCAATCACTTACGACTTTTCTCTGCCTGCGATCGCGCAACCAGATTCTCGAGAATAAAACGCGGTAAAAGATCTCACCATGGCGTCATCATCAAAAAGCGACGCTCAGGATACGAGCTACATTGAAATGGACAACAAGGAGGACGCCACACTGATCGGCAAGCACTGCGAATACACCTACTGCAACCAGCTAGATTTCCTGCCCTTTTTCTGCCAGTCCTGCCGAAAGACCTTCTGCCTCGACCACCGATCAGAGACGGCACACAAATGCGCAAATGCGGGAGCATGGGCCGAGCGGAAGCGACTGGCGCAGCTCGCGCAGCCCTCAATCGGTCAAGACAAGGTGCTACGTGACAAGGTGTCCCAGAAGCCCTGTGCATCGCCAACCTGCAAAACGGTCGTGGGGACCTCATTGACGCCGGGAGTGCACTGTCAAAACTGCAACCGAGACTACTGTTTGAAGCATCGATTAAAGGAGGACCACGACTGCAAGAACTTGGTGCCTATAGGAGCACGCCCGGGGCAGTTTGACATCGGACAAACAACCAAGTCGGCATTTGACAAACTGCGTGCATGGGGCGCGGCGAAGAAACAGCAGGCCGGCCGAGCGCTACCAAAACCGAAGCCTTCGTCCGCGTCGGCTCGCCTGATCGCTGTGAACAACCTGAAGAAGTCAGCCAAGGGCGATGCCAAGGTACCACCAGAGAAGAGAGTCTACATCTACGTGGAGGCGGAGGCGGAGACGGCGAAAGCAAAGTTTCCCAAGGGAGAGTTCTTTTACTCTCAGGATTGGGTAATTGGCCGGGTGCTCGACGCTGCAGCGAGGAGCCTGCAGGTACAGAACATCAACAACCAAAGCACGAGCGAACAGGACAAGCTAAGGGTATTTCATGTGGAAGGCGGAAGACTTTTGGAGTTTAACGAAAAGGTTGGGACGGCGTTGCAGAGTGGGAATACTGTCGTGCTGCTGAGGGGCGTTGGACCCCCGCCAGATTTGATTGAGGCATGAGACGAGCGATGGAGTAGGGGATGCATTGTTAGGCGTTGGGGAGGGGCTATTTGATACACGCGAAATTTAAGCAAGTAGTTTGATGATGGCCAGCGAAGATGATGCTCAGATTTCTATACAATATTCAATATGTTCAGATAGTTTAAACAATTCATGATCAGGCTTGAATGCTCGATGAGGTGGGTGGCAGAAGAGTGGGCACGTTAAAAGCCACATGAATCGGAAGCCTAATAGTGACTAAATGAAAATGAAACCTGAAATCAAAACTAACGCTAAGCTCCATATAATTATACTCATTTTGATTATTTACCTTTATCATGTTTTAGAATTGAAGACAAGTTGGAGTTGTTTGCCCCATCAACTATCTCTTGTGCTGGGGGTACGCCATACTCCACTAAACGTTCACTCGCATAATTGAATAGCGATCGCCGGGATTGATGGGTGTAGCCAAATTAAATTGGATCACGTGCACTCGCGTTGGCTCGCGTTCAATGACGACAGGAATTACGCCTCCAACGCCAAAAATGCGTGTGAGGGTGCAGTTTGTCAAGTTTCTGGGGACATAATGCCTCCTATTGTGCCGCGCAAGCGACTGGGAAAGTCACCGCCCCCAGACGAATCAAGGCCAGCCAAATCCGCCAAGCGCAAGGCCGGCACGACAGCACGCAAGGCTACTTTGTACGATGACCTGGATGCGACTGCGACGCCTCAGTCCGCGAAGAATTCCAGCTCAGTCCTTCAGGGGCTTAATGGCGATGATGATGATGACGAAAGCACCTTAACATCGCTCTCCGACGATGAGTTCGAGGACGTTGTGCCACCAGAACAGAACAAAGCGCAAGAGTCTAGTGACGACGAGGATATTGAATTTGAAGATGTTCAAGCGCCCCCAGCACCAGCTTCGGATGCACCGGTTCCAACTGGCGATTTGGAATTGACATTAATCAAGGATAATAGAATTTCTCTCACAAACGCATTTGATAAGAAAGGGCCCTCTAAGCGTGAGCGACAGGTTCGCAACGCTACGCACTGCGTCCATACTTTGCTTCTCCTGTGGCATAATGCTATCCGGAATTCATGGCTGTGCGACACTGAAGTAAAGGCGACGATGATTTCTCATCTCCCACCAAAGTTGTGGGATGAAGTCGACCGCTGGAGACGGAACAGTGGCCTGATCAAAGAACCTACCGTGAAGACGACTACCAACAAAAAAGGCAAGGGAAAGAAGCCCACTAACAGAAAGGCTCGAGACTGGGGGGAAGCAGCAGAAAGACTTGAAGAGGGCGCTGTGGATATGAGCCATGGTGACCCGCTCTTCCGCCTTATGAAAACACTCGCTTCTTGGTGGAAGCAAAGATTTCGGATCACTCGTCCGGGCCTGAGAAAGTGGGGATACATGTCCCTTGAAAGGCTCGATAGGATCACAAAAGCACACAAGGCCGAGGACTATGACCCGGAGAAATTTGGCGAACGAATCACGGGGCTAGAAGAATTTCGCAAGTGTGCTCGTGATTGTGAGGGAAGCCGAGATGTTGGCGCCCAGCTTTTTACGGCCTTACTAAGGGGACTGGGACTCGAAGCCAGAATGGTTTCAAACCTCCAGACATTGGGCTTTGGTTGGAACAAGCTTGAGGACGCTGAGCCCGAGAAGGAAGAGGATACAGTGGATGGTCATTCCACGCTACGAGAGAGCAAGGGGAGAGAATCGACTAAAAAGCTGGAGAAAGCGAAAGGGAATCGATCCGATAAGAATGTGTCTCAAGCCAAACGACCCGCAAAAGCCAAGAAAGAGGCCAAACATTTCATCATCAGCGACTCGGACGAATTGGAGCTGGAGTACAAGGATACGGACGATGAGTCTGTTGTGGAACTGGAAGTCGCTAGGCATGGCGCGATCCCCACAAAAAAGTACGACAAGGATCTCGAATTTCCTCACTATTGGACAGAGGTGTTATCGCCAGTGACGAATAAGTATCTGCCCGTCGACGTTTTGGTCAAGAATGTGGTGGGGACGAACCGGGACCTAGTTGAATGTCTGGAGCCGCGTGGAGGAAAGGCGGAGAAAGCGCGACAAATTATGGCATACATCATGGGGTATTCCCAGGACGGAACCGCAAAGGATGTGACCATAAGGTACCTAAAGCGAAACATGCTTCCGGGGCGAACGAAAGGCGTCAGGATGGCGCCGGAAAAGGTCCCGGTTTACAACCGCCACGGAAAAGTGAAACGGTATGAGCAATTCGACTGGTTCAAGACGGCAACCTCCGGATACCAACGAGGCACAAGGAAGTATCCAATCACAGAGACGGATGAGCTTGAAAACGTTACGGACCTGAAACCTGCCCAGCCGGAAAAGAAAGAAATCAAAGAGGGCCAGGAGACGTTGCAGTACTACAAGCAGTCCAAGGAGTTTGTCCTTGAGCGGCATCTGAAGCGAGAAGAGGCTCTCAAGCCCGGTGCAGCACCTGTCAAGGTGTTCAAAAATAAGGCCAAGGGAGGCAAAGTGCAGGAAGAGGATGTTTTCCTTCGCACCGATGTTGTTCAGGTGAAGAGTGCCGAGACATGGCACAAGCAGGGAAGGGCGCCAATGGGAGGGGAAGAGCCTCTGAAGAGGGTACCCTATCGAGCGGCCACGTTGAACCGAAAGCGAGAGATCATGGAGGCTGAGGCAGCAACGGGAGAGAAGGTGCTACAAGGGTTGTTCAGCTTTGAGCAAACAGATTGGATCATCCCGCCGCCCATCAAAGACGGGATTATTCCCAAAAATGAATATGGGTATGCCCCCGGAATTTTAGCTCCAACGTTCGATGCGCTAACGCGAGCTAGGAATATTGACCTGTTTGCAAAACATATGTGTCCAGAAGGTGCCATGCATGTCCCCTATCGAGGTGCAATGCGTGTCTGCAAGAGATTACAGATTGACTACGCTGAAGCCGTGGTCGACTTTGAATTTGGCCATCGAATGGCTGTCCCTGTGATCCAGGGAGTTGTTATTGCCGAGGAAAACTACGACAAAGTTATGGAAGAACTCGAGAAGGACGAAGCGGAGCGGATTCGTAAGGAGGATGAGAAGCGTCGTAAAGCGGCGTTGGCCCAGTGGAGGAGATTCCTCATGGGGATGCGGATTGCAGAACGGATTCGTCAGGAATACGGGGAAATTAATGACCGGATTTCAGTTTTTGGACATAACAGAAACTCACTCCTGGCTGATACAGAACCCAAGGGTCAAGATGAAGACATGGCTGGAGGGTTTCTACCGGAAGGGTACGAAGAGGAAGAAGAAGCAGAACAACCTATGCACCAAACATCAAGTTTCTTCCCAGCCATCGATGAGGATGACGAAGATGGAGATGACGGACTTGTAATGGAGGACCACACAGGGGAGCAGGGTACTAAGGAGACTGAGGGGGGTGAAATTGTGGAACTGGGAGCCGAAACAGAGCAGGCATATGCCAACAACCCCAAAGGCTCAGGAAGAATATCAAAAAGGGGCCATAGGGCAGCGCGTCGGTCAACACGGAAGACGAGAGCGGTAAACAATTCGGAGGAGCAGGATGACGAGGATGACACGCTACCGGGCTTTCACACCCAGTCAGACGAGGATGGAGAGGTCTAGAGCCATGCCACGGAGGGGTTTGGATCGACGGCCCGATGTAATTTTACGAATTCTATGTGATTGGAACCAAGTGCTGACATCGCCGTTGAGTCTTGTTGGACCAAGAAGGACCGATGTCATGCAAAGCATTGGCATATCAAGCTTATACTGCTTCCATAAGCCTCCACCCGGAGGAATTTGCAACAGCCAGGGAAGAGTCAGATTTGAAAAGTCAGCGTGGCAACGGCGGTAGATGTGATTAAATGTGTCTCATGCCACCCGTATGTTGCGTTGCATCTTGACTCGTAGCGTGGACCTATCTGTCGAGAGCCGCGTTGGCTGGGATATGATGATGGCATCGGGACCCTTCCCTAGGCAGCGCAAGCTAGTGCGGTAGTTTAAAAAATGTGGTGAAAAAAAATGCAGGCTGATAGACCGACTGCAACGTTGAGGTCTGAGCGGATCAGGAGAGGAAGAAGGTTTATACGGCGCAGGGAGTGTCTCTCGATGTCTTGGTTGGGCGAGGAAGAGAGAAAGCCGCCGGTGAAGCCGAGCCGGATGGCGTTCGGGTCCTGGCTGGGGAGCGATGGGGATTGGCCGGCGGATGGGTCGGGAGACACACCGAGGGGTCGGCGGAATGGGGAACAGCCGGATCCGCTTGGGACCCGCGCAGCTGGCGCTGGTGGTTGCTTTTTCCCAATGTCTTGGTGGCGGCCATGCGTGGCTATTGTCCATGCAGCAGACGACATTTGCCGGTGTTTGCGACCATGGGATTCTCAACGGGACACATCCAAGCACGCCGTCCGTGTGTTGTAAGACCATGATGCTGTGCTGAGTAAAACATGAAGCAATTGCATCGAGATGGGGGAGCTAGCTTGAAGAACGGCTGGCTGGGTCGATGACTCCATGGCGCTGGGCGAGAGATCTGATGCTTTGGCGTGGTGTGCCGGTGGTGTGTGTTAGTGGGCGAGTGGACCGACCCGCGGCCAGACTATTGTTGTGTGGGCAAAGCAACGGAGGGGACCAGTTGCATCATGGACTAATAGCTGGACCTGTATGTCCTCAGCCCAATTATTCGTTTGCCCTTTTCGGCAATTGGTGTCGGCACCGATTCGGTTCTGGGTCTGGAGCCCGGGGCTGAGAGAGCTGAGAGCTGAGCGAGAGTCAATGGAATTGGGTACTTGGCTGCAGTATATCACAGCTGGCTTCGTTTTACTGCAATTTATTTCATTTTTCTTCCTCTTCAGTTTTGCCGTGGCAAGCGAGCGAGCGAGCCGACCCCACATAAGCTCCCCCTACTACCTACCCTTTTCTACCTAAAAGCGAGTGTGTGGGATAATGACAGACAAACATGTGGCAGACGCCGTGGTGAATGCCGCCGAAGCTGGCCATTCACGTCTCGGGAATACCACACCTCCAGCCTCAGCCAAGCTTGTCCACGGCGTGGCAGGGTCTCCCAAAACGGCACCCCGCAGCATGGCATGAGAGGAGGTTTGACCTTGTGATAGTCAGGGTGTAACGATGGGAACTAAGGCCGAGCTCCGCGTAGGCAGGGAAAGAAGAAGAAAAAAAAAAGGCAAAATAGCCTTGTATGACCACACTCTCGGCTCTCATCTCCTCCATCCCTCAACGCCTATTTTTGTTCTCCTTGCTCGTCCTTGGCGATCACTTCTAAGTCGACCCGTGACTCCGGCAGCCTCAGCGTCGGTTCCGCTCACTCGCCTGTGCATTTGCAGCAACAGTCCCCCAAAAAGCATCAGCCGCACCCGCGCGGCTTGGGCGTGCGGTCTGACACGCCCCTCCTCAAGAGGCGCCGCCGTCTCGCACCAAGTCAAGTCAACCTGAACGGCCCGCTCATTCTTCATCGTTGTCATCGTCCCTTGTCCCCTGTTTCTGCTTTTTGATGACATCCTCCCCCCCGGGATTTTCTGTATCTTCTTTTTCCTGTGGCTCAAGCCTCCTGTAAGCCATATTACTGCTTCAGGCCTTGCGCTGCATCGGAACATACGACACCAGACCACGCGGCGCACGTACACACCTCTCTCTCTCGCCTCGACACTAACTCGCATGCACGCCCCCCCTGGCACCCAGAGGCAGAGAGATCTCAAAAGACTACTCCGCAACACTTAGATCGAGCGTCATCCTGGACGGGGAAAACCCACCCTGGAAAAATTTAACAATCCGGTCTGAACCGCGGCCCTTTTTGGTCTTATCCCGAAATCGTACGTCCGGGCGGCGGCAGACAGACGAGTAGAATCGCTTCAGTTTGACAGACCGAGCCTGCGGGTTGCGGACTGAGGCTTGACAAGTTGCCGGAGGCGTCAGTTCTTGTCCGTCGGACTGTGATGTCTTGGTCACCGTCCATTGCGTCGGCAGCCATTTGATTCTGCTCTAGTGTCGAGTAAAGGTTTTGGTTTACTCAACTAAAGTAAGTCAGGGTAGCTTTGGTAGCTGAGGTAGAGAGGATTGGTCGGTGAAAAACCTAAGGGAGGCAAGGAAGGTCAAGACATGGAAGTGATGCTGGTGAGGCACGGCAAGACGGGACAGGTCTTGTTTGCTTAAAAAGGCTCTGCTCCTTCTTGCTCCAACAGTGGCGATATCACCAACAACAACAACCCTCACCTAAGACGACACAACATATAGCGCCCTACGCATTTATATACCCGACTGGCGAGCATCGAGCGCCGAGCATCTATTATCCCCATCGCCGAAGCGTTGTTGCGTAGGAAAGCCCGCTTTCATCCCCCCTTCTAGGGTACCAGCGATATTTACATGTAAGTGGGACATCTTCTACTATGGAGTCAACACACGTGCCTTTTTGTTGTCGCCAAGGCCCGCCAACACTGGGGTTGAGCATCGTGTCTTGCGCCGAGCCGCACAAGAAAGCCCAACCCCTTGTCATCGGAGTGAATGGCCGCTGGGGAGACTATTCACGGCCCACTGTCCACAGGCAGCCGGCCTCGGCTCCTCAGGGTGCCTTCTGCCACCTGGCAACCTGTGCGATCCGCCCAGGCTCTCATTCACTCATGTTGCTCATCCGTCAGACGACAAAGGCCTCCTTCCCTTTTTACCCTGTCTGTTTTATTGTTCATTCTTATACGACTGTGCCCTCTCTTCACCCTATCGTTCACGCACACCCTGAATCAGTGATGCGTAATGCGAATTTCCACCATATTTGTTTCCCTGAATATGGAGAAAAAACGGTCACCAAGGCGGGCCTCAGCTATCATCTTGCATCTTTGAATCAAATCTCTCTGACAAACTCGAGAATAGTACCAGTGATAGGAGCCCCCAAGACGAATAATATCTGAACACCGATCCCGTCCCACGAACTCAGGACTTTGATTCCTCTCTCAACCTCACCGACGCCTTGTTTGTGGCCACATGAGCGTCATTTGTGCATTAACTGGCCATCGACGAGCGTCAATCATGGACCCCAAAAAGCAGACACCCGACCCGGCCTCCAGAGATGATTGCATCGAAGCGGTCACGGCATTGTTTCCTAATATATGCCTTGACTACCTCGATAAAACCGCATCCCCCCTGTCCTACGACATCGAAGCTGTCATTAACCACATCATTGATCTGGAAGAAGATGGTGCATCCTACATCAAGCGTCCTCGAACTTCAAACAAAAGAAAGCGCGATGATGAGAGCGATGATGAGATATCTCAAGCGAAGCGCAAATACTGCGACCCGAATCGATCTGGAACATCCCCACGTCATATTAAAACCATGTGAGTCTCCATCCCTTTGCTTGCTTTGGATTTGAGTCTGGGGCTGCATATGGATCTCAGCACTTGTGCGCCTTACCCTAAGGTTGATCTGTCCCCTGAAAGGGGTAGACGTGGCTCACATCATCAATGAACTTACGTGAATGCTAACAACCATAGGAAAAAATTAATCACTGGAGATTTCCCTCTTGTTCGCTCTGCCACGGTACAAAAGCTTTTATCAGAGAACCGTCAGAATCTCGCCCCAACCTATCTGACCTTGACTAAGATTGTCAATGAAGGCTCGCAAGACGATACGCATCTTGAGATGATGAAGACACGACCTTCTGCACAGTATCCACAATACTCACCGGAAAAGATTGACGCCACCATTCAAAACTGCCAAGACGAGGGCGAAAGGGAGATCCTGGAGGAATTCCGTGCTATACGCTTGATCCGAGACTCGATCGATAACAAGAAAAACAAAGAATTCGAGTTGAGAGAAGCCGAACAACGGAACTTTGACGAGGCAAAGGCCCGAGGGGATCTGATGGAGTGCGAGTGCTGTTTTGCGGAGCATCCCCTCAATCGTCTCGTGTATTGCAATGCGGAAGAAGAATCTCATGCAAGTTATCGTTTGATCACAGTGCTGTATGGTGGGCTAACTGTTCAAAGGGGTTTTGTTACGACTGCGCCCGCCGGAATGCCGAGACCTTGGTTGGGCTGTCCAAATACGAATTGTCATGCATGTCCATGGATGGGTGTACCGCTGGCTTTTCTCGAGCTGAGAAAGAGAAGTTTCTCGATGAGAAAATCACAAAGGCGTTGGAACGTATTGAGCAAGAGAACGCGTTGCGTCTCGCTGGTATAGAGAACCTAGCCAGGTGTCCATTCTGCCCCTATGCTGCCGAGTATCCACCTGTCGAAGTCGATCGAGAATTTCGCTGTGAAAACCCTGATTGCAAGGCCATTAGCTGCCGTATCTGCCAATCTGAAACTCATATCCCTTTAACTTGCGAGGAAGCGGTCCGCAAAAACGGAGTCCAGGCCAGACGCCAAATCGAGGAGGCCATGACTGCCGCTTTGGTTCGCAAGTGTAATAAGTGTAAGTTGAACTATCAATGGCAGATGCTACAATGTTGACATTAAAATAGGCGACACCCCGTTCATAAAGGAATCCGGTTGCAACAAGATGACTTGTACCCTCCCTGGATGCAGGAACATCCAATGTTACGTGTGTTCTAAGTCTTGCGACTACTCGCACTTTAATGATCCTAGAAGGGGTGGAAAATCTGGAAACTGCCCCTTGTTCGATGAGACTGAGACAAGACATGAGGACGATATCCGAAGGGCTGAGGCAGAGGTTAAAAAGCGAGTGGCCGAGCAGCATCCTGAGTTAGATCCAGAGATGCTTGAAATTAAGATGTCAGACAAAGTCGCCGAGGATGATAAACGACGACAGAAGAACGATCCATTTGTTAACCAGGGACAACTGTACCTGGGTGGTAGACGTATCGGTCCAGACGTTGCAAACATGGGTTTTCCTCCTCCTCCCGTCCCCGCCATCCAACCCGCCATCCAACTGGGCCAGTTGGCGCTGCCCAGAGGGTACAATCCAGTTCCTGCCCCGGAAAACTTTGGCAACCCGGCACAGTTTCATATGGGAGGAGGCATGCAAAATAATGGACTTCGTGTCCCATTGCAAGCCGAACACCAAAGGCGAGTGAGACCTTACGAGGATGTTGAGGCACAGGCACAGGCCCAAATCCAGGCCGAGCTGATACAAATACGGAATAACTTTGAGCAATTGATGCAACAAAGGGTACATCAACAAGATCAAGCTAGGAGGGATCAAATGATGCAACAACAGTTGCTGATGCGACAGCAACAATTAGTCCAGTTCCAAGGCCACCAGGTCTATCATCAAGCACCGCAGCAGCATGCACAGCAACAACATGTACAGCAGCAGCAAGCTCAGCAGCAACAAGCCCAGCCGCAACAAGCCCAGCCGCAACAAGCCCAACAGCATGTTCAACAGCAATTTCATCACAACATGGCACAATACCAACAACGACAGGTACAAGGCCCACCTGCTTTGCAAAGTGAAGCACGGCATCAGTGGCATCAAGCGCAACAGCAGCGGGCTAGGCAAGCGGCTCATTCATATTTGCAAAAACAGACACAGCATGCAAGGCAGCAATATGCGCCAAGGCCTCACCAACACCATCCTCACAGGAGTCAACAGCAGAAGCGGCATCATTCCAAGACGGAAAATAACAGTCGCCAGCCACAAGCCCACGATGCCAATTCAAAAAAGAAGAATGCGACGTCACCTGTCAAAAACGTCCAGCAGGGGCAACAACCACAAATTGCAGAGCAGCAATCACTAGGTTGGCTTAATCAGCTTCATAATATGAATTTGGGCTTTGGGCCTATGCAGGGGTTAGATTTTGGTCGTGCCATTGTCAGTAATAGCCAAGAGCTTGGGCAGGGTCAGCTTCAGCACCCCCCGCCACGAGAGCTACGGCAGATGCAGCCTGTAGTATCTGTGAGCCACAACTTGGTTCCTAGGAACCAAG
>NAGG01001340.1:0-12045 GCA_003031705.1 Calonectria naviculata
AAAAAAAAAAAAAAAAAGAAACGGGCAAGCCTCGCTTCAGATTTGTTCGCTCCTTTGGAAGCGCGCGGCCCCAGGTTTCTATTTTCCCATGTCGTGGCGTCAAAGGGCGTCTGGCAATGAGTACTGACAGCCAACGAAAGTTGGGACGAGCCAGGATGTGAGGCACCAGGGCCTGTTTCGCAGCCACCCGTGGCCAATGAAGCCTCTGATGTCATGGATTTGTGCAGCGGCTGTAACAGGGCCCCGTAACCCAGTTTTTGCTCTGATGGAGGGGCTGTTGGGAGGAATGGGGCCTACCGAGCCACTCAGAAGCAGTCCGAGCCGCTGCTAGGCCACAAAGGCCCGCAGCCACCCTGCGCAGGGGCCCCAATGACGCTACCAGGGATGAGCTCAAACGTGCTGGCTATCTGCAATAATTATAAGGCAAACCGCCAGTGTCTCGTTGCGGATCTTGGCCAAATTTCTCTTCACGACCTCACTCCACCTGAGCTGTTTCGGTAAATAATAACAGTGATGGTCAGACTACATAATCTCTGAATAACTGCAACACCTTCCCGACTCAATCATCAGTGCTGCGACCTCCTGAGCAACCTGTCCCTGCCCCCGCCCGTGCAGGGCTTCTCCTTCACCTCTCGACGACGTCGGCCAAAGAACGGTAGCAACCATGGCATCAAGCGCTTCTGAGACGGGCGGGTCATCGTTGACCGACACCATCTCGTCTATCGCCAGCTCTATCGCCCGCTCCACGGCGTCGGCCACGATATCAGCTTCCGCTTCGCTGCTCAGTGGCAGCGGCACGACTACCGAATCTTTCTCCACACCTGCATCAAGAACGTCTTCATCTGCCGCAGCCTCAACTACCAGCAGCGATCCTTCCGCAAAAGAGCGGGGAATCGGCATAGTGAGCTTCCTAACTGCTCTGGTTGTCGCCATCATCATTTTTGCCGTTCAAGTTTTGCTGTTTTTATTCCTTCGAAATAAACTGGCGCGAATCTTGTACGTCCAAGCCCGCCTGATCTCTCAGCGCCACGAACTAACCCTGTTCTTAGCAAACCCAAGACCTACCTAGTACCCGAACGCGAACGAACCGAACCGCCGCCAAGGACATTAATTGGAATGCTAAAGACGTTGTGGAGCTTTAGCGATCGCGAAGTCATCAACAAATGTGGCCTCGACGCCTACTTTTTCCTTCGCTATTTGAGAACCCTCCTCATTATTTTCATTCCCATATGTTGTGTTGTCATGCCTATCCTGATTCCCCTCAATTATGTTGGCGGAAGGGGCAAGAAGGTCGACGTTAAAGACGACGAGGCTGACAAGAACAGCGACATACCCACGGGTTTGGATACGCTGGCATGGGGCAATGTTAGCCCCAAGCACACATCTCGATACAGTGCACATCTTGTGATGGCTCTCTTGGTCATCATCTGGGTTTGTGGTGTATTTTTCTTTGAGCTACGAGTTTTCATCAAGGTTCGACAAGATTATCTCACGAGTGCCGAACATCGACTTCGCGCCTCGGCCACTACCGTTCTTGTCAACTCTATTCCCTCGAAATGGTTGAGTGAAGAGGCTTTGATGGGGCTCTTTGACGTGTTCCCTGGCGGTATTAGAAATATCTGGTTGAATCGGGACCTGTCCAAGCTTCTGGAAAAGATCAAAGAGCGAAATAAAATTCATCTACAGCTTGAGCAGGCTGAGACGGACCTCATCAAAGCTGCAAAGAAGGCTCAGATCAAACAAAGAGATGCCGAAGAGAAAAAGAGACGGAAACAAATGAAACTGAAGGCTATCAGCAAAGAGGAAAAGGCTGCTCGTGATGCTCAGGAGGACCAGGAGGCTCAACGGATGGCTAATAGCACCGGAGGCCACAATGCTGGCGACAAACACGATGTACCGCATACTCTGGATGATGGCCTGAACGAATCTCAAAAAGAGAGCACCCAAGAGATGCAGAATCACTCTGTCAACGAGGCGCACTCCAAGGGATTCAAGTTTTTTGGCGATCCCCTCTCGAAGGTTGGCCACGGGATCAAGGGTGTTGTTAGCAAAGCTGGCAACAACGTGGAGGAGACACTGGAAACGACCAACGGGTTTATAGGGATGACTCTGGCGAATGATCGTGCCCCATCTCGCGGATCTGATCGATATCGAATCCAGTACCCGGGTGAAGGAGAGCCTCGACCCTCGGCCTCAGACACGCTGCGCGGGCACAACACTCATTCTAGAAACGAATCCCGTGCTTCTGCTGATTCTACGAGTCATATTAGACCGAAGAATCTTCACGACCCGATGGCTGGGGGAGGCAACACCGTCCGAGCCATGACTCATATTTCCGACATGTATGAGAAAGAAGAACCAAAGTGGTGGCAGTTCTGGAAGCCGCCTCCTGGTGCTTATGCCTCGCCTATCCCACAAGGATATGACCCTAGCACTCGACGTGTTGATGAAAGGTCCATCTGGCTGAAAATAAAGCATGCCATCCCATTCATGGGTCCGGAGGAGGAAACATTTGATTATCCTGTCGCGTATAACCCTGAGTACAAAGAGGACGAAGAAGGCACCGCAGAGTGGGAAAAGTATTTGAAGAAAAAGGACCGCCCCACGCATCGCCTCCCCCTGTTTGGTGTGTCATGGCTATTTGGTGTTCCGTTTATCACCAAGAAGGTCGACACCATATACTGGTGCCGTGAAGAATTGGCTCGTCTCAACCTCGAAATTGAAGAAGACCAAAGTCATCCGGAACGATATCCGCTAATGAACTCGGCATTTATTCAATTCAACCACCAAGTTGCCGCTCACATGGCCTGCCAGAGTGTTATTCACCACGTTCCCAAGCAAATGGCCCCGCGATTGAATGAAATCTCCCCCAAGGACGTCGCATGGGATAACATGGCAATGTCCTGGTGGCAAGAATGGCTGAGGACAGGCCTCACCCTTGCTGTCGTGTGCGGGATGATTTTCCTTTGGGCCATCCCTGTGGCCTGGACTGCGGCATTGAGTCAATTGGATACTCTCATCCAGGAAAACGCATGGCTTTCTTTTATTAAGGATAATAAGGTTCTCGAAAATGCTGCCAAGGCGATTGCTGGTGTCTTGCCCGCCTTGGTTCTCGGTATTCTGCTCTTCCTGATCCCACATATCCTCAACTTCCTGGCTGCGTTCAAGGGCGCCAAGACTGGATCTCAGAGGGTCGAGTTTGTCCAAGTATTTTACTTTGCTTTTCTTTTCATCCAGGTCTTCCTCATTGTTTCTATCGCGTCCTTCTTCGCCGCATCTTTGGATGACTTGATCAATAATATCAAGCGGCTAAAGACGGCGACGGATGTACTGGATCTCCTGGCTCTCAATCTGCCTAAAGCTGCCAATTACTTCTTCTCATACATGATTCTTCAGGCCATGTCTACAAGTTCCGCGACGCTGCTGCAGATTGGCACACTTGTCATGTGGTACGTTATCGCCCGTATCCTGGACAGCACTGCTCGGAGCAAGTGGGCTCGCAATACCAAACTAAATGAGGTTCGCTGGGGTGCATTTTTCCCCATCTACACGAACTTTGCCTGTATTGCGTTGGTTTATTGCGTTATTGCACCATTGATTTCCATTTTTGCCATCATCACATTCGGTTTACTCTGGGTTGCCCAGCGTTATGCTATGCTCTACGTCACGCGATTTGAAAACGATACTGGTGGTGTTTTGTATCCTCGAGCCATCAACCAGACCTTTACTGGAATCTACGTCATGGAGGCTTGTATGGCGGGACTGTTTTTCCTCGTTCGAGATGAACATAACGGCACAGCCTGTACAACTCACGGCGTCATCATGATTGTTGCTCTTATCATGACTATTATTTACCAGGTCTTGCTCAACTACTCCTTTGCACCCCTCCTCCGTCATATACCAGTGACGTTTGAGGATGAAGCAGTGCTTCGCGATGAGGCATTTCAACGAGCCCAGGACCGCCGCCTCGGCCTTCTCGATGAAGAAGGATCGGGTGATGAATCCGATGAAGAAGCCGAAACCAAAGAGAAGGCGCAAGTTGATGGCAATGAATCTATCCAGATGCAGAGATTTGGCACGCTCCGACGCCCAGTCAAGCAGGTTGGACATTGGGCCAAAGATGGTGGAAACCAGCTCCGCAAGCTGGCCAGGATGAACACGTCCAGGGACAAGAGCAGAAGGGCTTCACAGTACCGAAGGAACCATCGCCAAAAAGACCTGGAGAACCAACGTGCTATAGGAGAGGCGCTATTTGGAGGTATCCATGACGAAATCGAGGATCTTACCCCTGAAGAACGCGACGTTCTGACCCAGCACGCTTTTAAGCACGAAGCGTTGCGAGCTCGACGACCAACCGTCTGGATTCCACGAGATGACCTGGGCATCAGCGATGATGAGATTCGCCGCACCGAAAAATACAGTCAGAATATTTGGATCAGCAATGAGGGCACTGCACTCGATAGCAAAGTACGTGTCGTCTATGGCAAGGCCCCTCCTGATTTTTCGGAGGTGGACCTGATCAACCTATAAAATTACAACGGCTATCTAAAAAGACCCGACGAGAACAGCGCTTGGCTTTAAAAATACTGGGTTCTACATTTTTTTCTTTTTAGTTTTGCATGGCGTTTGGGGAGCTTTTAGACGATCCATCATATCGCGCAACTTGCAGGCAAGATGCAGTTCTGGGCTAAAGTAACATGGTAATACCAAGGGGGCCACATGATTCACAACAAGACGGAGTTCATAAGCAACTTTGCTGTAGATCTTATTCTTTTAGTATCATGTTTCTTCCTAGAATTGACGAATATATACCATAAACTACTAATATTTTGGAAACCAATGATCACTTAAAGACGATTATGTCGTAGATTTATACTCGACCCTTTCCAGCGACAATTCTCTTAAATTGACATTGACCTTGATTGACCATGCATGAATCATTGCCCCCTGCTTCAGTCACTGGACCTGTGGAAGGGCACCGAATATTTCACCGCCAAAGAAAAGAAGGATGAGAATTTACAAACGGGATACACGAGATTGGGTTGTCAGAATATAGATTGCCTAGGTAAATAATTATATAGATATTGAAATCAGAAAATTCTAAGATTGAAGTGTTGAATCTAGTCTCGGTCTATTGCCGTAATGTCCAGTTGATTGTATATCCAAGTCGAAGGTGCAAGTAGTTGCATCATCGCCATAAAACAAAAAAAAAACCCAAAAAAAAACGCCTTGATATGTCCTTTGATCGTGCCTCGTGACGACTGAGGTCCTGTTCTGGCATGTTAACATGCTGATCGACAAACAGTCACATGCTGGCTTCTCGCTATTCTCCACACAACGCCGTCGTAGCTCCGTTTGATTCTCACCCCTTGACTCATTTTTCTCTTTATTCGTGGCTTTGCAATGATTTCTTTGTGCATCCTTCTATAGTTTGCGCCTTTCGTATTCTTTAGTGTCCTCTAATTCCTTTCGCACCATTTCGTTAAATTCGTCCGGATTGTCGAGGTAAAGATGGTGGCCAGCTTTGGAGACGAGAAGCACCTTGGTGCTGCCATTTTCTTTCCGCTTCTCTTCTTCTGTCGCTTCCTGGAGGGCTTTGCGCTTGGCCTGATTCAGTTTTTCCTGGGCCGCCAAGCCGCCGGCAACGTCCATCCAATCGTTCTCGCCGTACATGAAGACGATGGGGATACCCGTTTCTTTGAGGGCCGTGACGCCGTCTGGCTGAGGGATGGGCTGTCGGCCGACTTGGTGAATGCGGCTAATAACAGGCCGTCGGGCATAAGCCCCAGGAGCAAGGATGTACGCCAGGGCGTACTCGCCACTGCCCTTTTGCTTGAAGATGGAAAATGAGTAATCGTGTAGAGCCTGTGATTCGGCCGAAGGGAGGTGATTGAATCTGCGGGAAGTCCATCCAGAAACAAATCTAGGTCCCAGAGGGCCCGTCATTCTCACAATGCTGAAGGGAGAAATGTTCTGATCCCACAACCAGACGAACCAGCCGGGTAGCGGGCGCTTGATGACGACGTGTGCAGGTTTGTGTTTTGCCAGTGTGCTGGCAGCCTCGGCTGTGGTGGCTTGTTCATCCCGAATGAATTCGTCCTCAATGGTGGATGATCCAGGCTCAGGCATGGAGGCGTTGACGGCGTATGGGTCTTCAGGAATTCCGACGGGAGAAGCCAAAATAAGCTTCTTTAGGTGACCGGGATACTTGATCGCATATGACACTGCAAGGTACCCACCAAGCGAGTGTCCCAACAAAGTGAACCTCTCAATTTTACGGGCTTTGCGCCACTCCTCCAGCGCGTCGATGAACCAGCTTTCTGCCTCGATAACCTGGTCTTCCTTCTCCTTGGCATGAACCTTGAATGGAGGTCGTGTTGAGTTGCCCATGCCGAGCATGTCCAGAGCGTACAGTTTCAAACCCTGAACCCGTGAAAGGGGTTCAAAATTCTTGTAGAAGAAACCGAGACCAGCACCATATCCATGAACCATGACCAGGGTTTCCTCAGTTTCCTCGCCGACTCTTTCAACCGACACTTCGTTCAGGGCGCGGTTGTTGCCGGAGAGCTGGACCATAGATCGTCGCCAAATTCGGTGGCCGTAGGGATCGGGCTTGTCGATGACATTGGGATTGATGATGCTGTCGGTGGCTTCTTTCAGATATGGCATAAGGCAGAGGACATTGCGCTCGACGGTTTGAGGAGATAAACTAGTCCACTAGAAACAGTCAGTTTAAGTTCACTGGCGCTCAATTCGCGTCTAAACTGCAGGGGGTTATCTGTCTCACCCATTGGTATGCAGCATCTTTGTAGCCCAAGGGAAAGAAGGCGGCTGAGGGTCGCAGAGCGGGAGTCTGCTTGTACTCGTCGGCGTCGACCGCTGGCGCGGGTGGTGGACGAACAGTTCCGTCAGTGGTGGACATTTTTTTGCAAGTGGTTGCGGGTATCGAAGTGGCAAGGGTTATTCGCGAGAGCTGCAACACCGCGGATGCAGATTGAAGCTTGAGCATTCTAGGATAGCGAAGGAGGAGCCGTGGCGCTTATGAAGCCCCAGGCAACAGGTCAGGTCGTCGCCAGTGGATGACGTTGAGTGAGTAGGCCGGAGTTAAGGCGAGATCGGGGTTTGAGTCGTTCCGATGCCGCGGGATTGCCGACGCTACCTAAGGAGTTGAAATCCGGAGCGGAAGTAAAGAAGGCGCATTGCAGGTGCGCGAGCGAGAGGGTCAGATTTGGCGAGGACGAGGTCAGCTCGCAGAGAGGAATTGTGTGTTTCGGCAGGTGGAAGAGCGAGGGAAAAAAAAAAGAGAGAGATCGTCTCGAGGCACCATGGGCGAGGACGAGGTGGGCGGAATATATCGGTCCTCAACTCACTCACAAGACGCTGTCGTCTGCTCTGAGCAGCACTAGCTGCCCCATAAAGTCCCTGGAAAGGCCTGAACAACAGAAGCCAGAATCCCCAACGTGTTGGGAAAGGCCGCTACAATTGGCGCTCGGGCCCCACCATCCTCCGCCAGTGACGGAGGCGAGGTGCCTTGCTGCTCCCCATTCTCCGCTCGATGTCTGCCGTGCGTCCATGTGATGACGTTCCACGCCCACCCGCCACTAAACGCCCACCCGAAAAAACCACGAGAGCTGTGAAGCCGGCCCACGTTTTGCGCTACGAGCAAGCCTCCCTCTAACTTGCA
The DNA here is from genome assembly GCA_003031705.1 of Calonectria naviculata. NCBI lineage: Eukaryota > Fungi > Ascomycota > Sordariomycetes > Hypocreales > Nectriaceae > Calonectria > Calonectria naviculata. The sequence goes on from NAGG01001340.1 coordinate 7,685, forward strand.
CGAGAGCTTCACCACCCCACGAGCTCTAGTCTCGGTCCTGGCCACCGTCGCGGCCCCTGCCAGATTCTCCATTGTCGCCACCGCCTGTCCCAACCTCGACTCGACTCGACTCGACCCGACTCGCTGTCCGGCGTCCGCTGCTGCATGGCCGCATCCTCCCTCTAACCGGCTGCCCTCCGGCCTGTTGGGGCTCGATCGATCCTTTGAACCCTAAATATCCAATCATTTCCTGTGCGCCATGGTTGACGAACTCGACACCATCGTCAAGGGCGCTGCGGTGCCGACTCAAGGCATCAAAGATGCCGCCAGTACGGCGCCTAGCATTTCCCCGGCTGGAAAGCCGGGCGATCCCCTCAACCACACGCCAAGTTCCCCCTCTATGATCTATCTGAACCTCCTCATGCTCGAAGCGTCCTTGCGAGCCCAATTTCTCGAGCTGCGGGCCAGGAAACGCCATCATACGTTTTTTGTAGCTCTCCTAACATTGTGGATTACCTTTTTTGGCTATGCTCTATTCTTTGCGCCGCGCGAAGACGGCCAAGGCGTTGGTGGTTCCATCTACTGGGCCGTGGAGGGAGCTGAGAAGGTGTGCTTCATGGGCGGCATCATCGCCGCCGTTCTTGTGTGGGCAACTGGAATCTGGGAGCGTGGCATCCGATGGCCGCGACGCTGGTTCGTCATATCAAACAGGGGCTTGCGAGGCTTCAACTGCAAGCTTGTCATAATACGGCGACCGTTGTGGGCAGAAGCCCTTTCGACGATTGGGTTCTTCCTAACGTACGGCCTCTTCTCACACACCGCTAGTTCATCCTATCGATATGTTGAGCCCAGTGTTCTGCGTGAGGTCGAGAAGGAGCTTCAAATCACGAGTGACAACCATCCCACATTAGTGCTGCCGCATGAGGATGAAGAGAAAGCTGGACACGAGGAGGACCTAGCGCCGGGAGGTGACTACGTGAAGCTGCTGTTGCTCGCCAAGCCGTTCTCTGCCAATTTCAGAGAAAACTGGGAACTGTATCGCACTGAATACTGGGAAAAGGAAAACGAGCGGCGTGCATTGCTGCGAAAAAAGGTCAAGGAACGTGATCGCGAACTTGCTAAACAGCAATTTGGGTGGTTTTGGTGGCTACCCTGGCGACATGTTCAATACCGACGACCCGACCTGGAAAAGAGCGTTCCCCCGCTACGGCATTCTGTAGAGCGCAGACGCCGCGGAAGCAGCGTTCGTCGCGCATCAGTGAGCTCATCAAGAAGTCAGACCCCAACGCTTGATGTTGAGGACCATCAGCCCAGCCGCAGGCCCAGCAGTGGCTCAATGTCTGGGCGTCGAAAGAAGTTGTCGACCAGTTCCAAGCCCAAGCGACCCGTTAATGAGTCACGATCTGTCACGCCAGATATACCCTCACCCTTGGCTCGTGAGAGAAGCGCAACCTTGGAGGCCGTATCGAGAGAGCAACGGTACTCGACCACGTCGACATCTAGCGTAAGCTCTAAAGAAAGAGAGGGTTGAGAAATCGTGGTTGAATAGTTCGGTAACAATGAAAGAGACTTGATGACAAAGGCTGCGCGATAACCTTCCCTGTGATCTCGTAGTTCCTATCGTTCTAGTTCATTGCCAAAATGCTGTGTGGGTTACTCCCAACTAGGCAGCTGACGATCTATCAGGGATCTGTTGAGTCATCGATCTCGCAGGGATATGCTGAGGCACCTCGAGACCTATGTATGCAAAAATAACTAGTTATTTTTGTCTACTATCAAATGGATGTCTATTTAACACATCCCGGAATGCTGACTCTGGTGTTGTGTTTTAACCCCCGTACATTAAAAGCAGTCACCCACGCATTAAACCAAACCGAGCTGAGGCCTGCACCAGATAATTGTCTGCTTCAAGACTTTCATGATGGCAACTGGACTTCAAAATTTTTTCCACTCCAACACACTCTTGGAATCCAAGAAGCTTCCAATTTTTCTTCGAAATGTTGAAATCCAGGATGCACCTGCCTTCGCTCGTCTTCTCTCAGATCCCCGAAACGCTTCTGACCCTAACGTGAAGCCGATGTCCATTTCAGTTGCGGAGGGCGCAATCGCTGGCATGCAAGAGTCGGCGTCAGAACCTACGGTTTATACAAATGATGGGAAAGTCGTCACCGGGCCCAGCCGCGTTAATCTTGTCGTGGCACTGAAATCGGAGGAGGACCCCAAAGGGGAGGTGATTGGGCTGGGGGGCTATGGGGCTATCAAGGTTTGGCAGCGAAACGAGGCCAGCATTCGGGCCGGCGATGTGGGCGTCTTAATTGATGCCGACAACCGGGGCAAGGGATACGCAACTGAGGCCATGAGACTGGCCATAAACTGGGGCTTTGCAAGTGTTGACCGGGGTGGTTTACAACTCGATCTCATTACAATGACGACACTCGACGATAATGAGCCGATGGTCAAACTTATCAATGATAAGCTTGGACTAAAGGGCAAAGGGGTTGAGAGACCAGCTGAAGTACGGGGCAAAATGGAGATATACTGGGAGTTGCGAAAAGAAGAGTGGGAATGAATCGATAATCTTGTCGTCATCTATCGCCATAACTAATCAATCCCGGTGTCATAGCAGTGTTGCCTCAACGCCCCAAACACCAAAAGCTTCCTCAAATGGTGGTTTCTAAAGCTAAAGTCGTTGCGAAATGAAGAAAAGGTGCAATCAAGAAGTGAAGTAGACGTATAAGAAAAAAAGAAGAAGGGGGGGGGGAATCATTGATGTCCAGACACGGCAGCTTCCCAAATCAAAACAATGACACTATCCATGGCATCCTCCTCTGACCGTTTAAACGATGGCGTATCACCAGCAGCCCCGCGCTTCACATACGCCTGCCACACATCGCCATTGTTTCCCACGGCTGAATCCAGCAGCCGCCAAACGTTGCGACGTCCTGTCCACATGAGCATCTTACGTTGGATGGGGTCCTCGTCGACGCGAACGGGGCCAATGACCGACTTGCCGTTCCCTCCCGCCTGGCCGGATGAGTGAGGCATGTCAGCCATGTTCATTCCGTCTGGATATTCGGTGATCGTGTATCCATTGACCAAAACCCAGTTGTCCCGGAAACGATAACGCCTAAGGAAGCACGCTTCGCCACAAACATCAGTCACAAGATGGGCGACGCTAGGTTCCAGGTGATGCCTGTCGTCGTAGTGATGTAGAGCCAATGGCTGAATGCCGGTTTCATAGGCATCTGTCCGCTCGACATAGGCGTCGTCATCACTCGGCGAATAGAAGCTCGGCAGCACTCGCATCTTCATCTTGGTGTGTTTCGATACGCAGTCCTGCAGCATGCTGTCCCATCTCTTCTCATGGGACTTTCCATCCGCGTCGCCGCGGAAGCAGGGCAGCCCAGGGATGCGAGAAACGGCAGACCTAGTGAGGAAAACTGCGCCTCCTCCGTAGGTGGTCACGAAGCCTTGGCCACTGGCCCAGTCAGACTTCTCGCTGGGGAGGCCAACGTAAAGCTCCTGGTCAGAGTTATAAGTGAAAAGACGTCGCTGGAGATATGACAGGTTTGGTAGGAAAATCTTCTCGTCAAAAATGCCATACCACTTCTTGTGTTTACCCTTGGATGCCAGACTCGCACCAAAGTCCTTGATGATTTGCAACATCCCAAAGTAGCGTTGGGCTGCGGACATGGGCGCAGTCGATGTGGTAACGTAGGCATCGATGCCGCGGAACTTGAGCACTTCGCCCAGCTCCTTTACTTGATGATCCGGAGCAGTCTCCAAGACAAGAACGAAGGTTGCACCGTTGCCATATCTATTCCCTCCCGTCATCCATCGCGCCCAGTTCTTGACCATGGCGAATTCATTTTCCATGACCTGCTCATAGGTGGTGGATATGGCGAACAAGAAATCGGAAGCATCAACCTGCTCAGGAAGTGGGCTTTCGGGCACTGGAACATCCAACTGCTTTTGCGCTACTAGTTCACGGCGGCTGGGGCTTTTGACATCAATAACACGGAATTCGTTTGAGTGAAAGTCGGCGTCGATATTCGTGACGGAGGCGAACTCGGAGCCCTGCTCAAGTGTCCGTAGCCTCCACGCAGTCCATGTGGTATAATTTGTGAGCCCATGCTGCTTCTTGAGGCGATTCAAATACTGTTCCTCCGCCGGCAGGGACTGTGTGTCCAGTTCCACATCGCTGATTTCGATGTCCCTGGTTTGAGATCGCGTCAAGCGCTGGGTATGGACGAAGAGAATGACAACAAATATGACGCCGACAAAACGAGCCACTTTTGAGGGAAGGAGCGGGGGACCTGTGAGTGCAACCATTGTGAGAAGACTAAGTTATAAAAGAACGTCAAAAAAAAAAAAAAAAAAAA
>NAGG01001342.1:0-12429 GCA_003031705.1 Calonectria naviculata
GTGGCGGCTCGGGCGTACTTGGCAACAGCAAAAGGAAAAGAAAGGGCTGGTTAAGTGAAAAAATAGGGGGAGAAGGTAGGACATAGGGGGGGAGACAGGGAGACCGGTGTTTAAGAGAGGGGGGGGGGGGGGAGGGGAATGACAGGGGAATAGCTAGCCCGTGGTCCCCATTCATGCCTGCAGCGGCCGAGCTCCAGCTCCAACCTCAACCTTACTTGACGGCTTGATGCTGCTGCTGCTACTGCTACTGCTACCCTAGCTCTGTCTTCCATCCCCTCATCTTCCATCTCCTCATCCGCTTGCATTTAACCTTCTTGTCCTCCCATTTCCCTTTCGAACACCCTCGCACCATCTCTCTTGTTTCATCACCCAAAACACCACAAATCTCCAAGCCCCGCTTATGATGACGATCCAAGCAGCCAGGTTCACGCCCGAGGTGCTGCTCTCGGCCCCCCGCCGCTCTGCCGGCGTTCCCAACTCTACTGGCAAGCTTGTTCTCTATACGGTTCGTACTCTTTGATTTGGAGCAATGGCCTGTTTTCTCTTTATTCTGTTGCAGCATCTGTCCAATCCACCTTTACCGAGTCATTCGTTCTTCACTGGCGACTAACCGAACCACTCGCATCAGGTCTCGTCTTATTCATTCGACACTCACTCCAAGTCGTCCCAGATCCGTGTGCTCGACATCACCAATGGCTCTTCTTACCTCATCTCCGAGGATGCCGCTGCTGGTGAGCCAATCTGGATCAGCGAGACTGAGGTTGCCTTTATCAAGACTGGAGATAATGGAAGCTCAATGCTCCTATCCCAGGATGTCCATGACAAGTCATTAAGGTATGTTCATGGTTACAGATTCACTCTCAATTGGTCCCAACTAACACCCCCAAAGCCCGCACATGATTCACTACTTTGCTGGGAGCATTGCCAATCCCAAGGCCAAGGTCTTGTCCGACGACCGGGTCGCCTTCATCTGCTCAGCCGCCACGACCCCTGAAGGGGAAATGTACTGGCCTGCTGCTGAGACGAAGTCACACTCATCCGCCAAGATTTATACCGGTCTTTTCGTCCGTCATTGGGATACATGGACCAGTCCCAACCAAAACTCCCTATGGTACGGCCTGATTGTAAAGCGAGACGGCAAATGGACTTTGGACCACCCCGGCATGACAAACCTTCTGGCCGGCACCCGCCTGAGCTCCCCTGTCCCTCCATTTGGAGGCGCTGGTGACTTTGATATTTCCACCTCCGGTATTGCATTCGTATCCAAGGACCCGGATCTGAACCCGGCCAGACACACCAAAACCGATCTCTACTACGTACCCATCAAGTCGTGGACCGATAAGCCTGCCGCTCCCCAGATTGTCAAGACTGGACGATTGAGAGGCTACAGCCAAGGCCCTTCTTTCTCCAGTGACGGAAAAAAGATTGTCTTTACAAGGATGAAGAATGTGCAATATGAATCCGACAAGCCCAGGCTTCTTTTGATCCCCGATGTCACCGACTTGAGCAATGTACAGGAATTTTATCAGACCCAGGATGACCGAGGTGGTTGGGACCTGAGGCCTGATTGGGCTGTCTGGGGCAAAGACGACAAGGTGTTGTATGTTGCCGCAGAACGACACGGAAGAATCGTCTTGTGGAAGCTTCCGGCTTCACCCCTGGAAGCCAGGGAGCTTCCTGAGCCTATCCACAACGATGGCTGTGTCATCGAAGCACACCGACTTGGCCGAGGCGACTCATTATTCATCAGCTCCAAGTCTCTAATTGAGAGCTCCAGCTATTCCGTCCTGGATCCGGATTCGAAAAAGATCAAGGAAATTTCGACTAGCTCCAAGCACGGAAAGTCCTTTGGCCTTTCGAAATCCCAAAGTTCTGAGATATGGTATCCTGGATCAGCAGGATACGACAACCATGCGTTGGTCATGACACCTTCTGATTTCGATCCTGCCAAGAAGTACCCTCTGGCCTTTTTGATCCACGGAGGCCCCCAGTCGGCATGGACAGATGACTGGAGCACTCGGTGGAACCCCGCCATCTTTGCTGAACAGGGCTATATCGTTGTGTGCCCCAATCCGATTGGAAGCACAGGTTATGGCCAGGACCACACTGACGCCATTACGGAAAACTGGGGAGGCGGCCCGTATGAGGACCTGGTCAAGTGCTTCGAATATCTTGAGAAGGAGGTTAGCTATGTGGATACCGACCGAGCTGTGGCACTGGGTGCCTCTTACGGTGGCTACATGATCAGTGAGTTTTGCGGACCGATGGTGATGGTGTTTTTCAAGCATGATTGTTAACATGACTATAGATTGGATTCAAGGACACGACCTTGGCCGCAAGTTTAAGGCCTTGGTCTGCCACGACGGAGTCTTCTCCACACAAAACCAGTGGTCGACTGAGGAGTTGTTCTTCCCAGAGCATGACTTTGGTGGCACTCTCTGGGAGAACCGCGCAGGATATCAAAAGTGGGATCCATCTCTACACACAAATGAATGGGCCACTCCCATGCTGGTAAGTTGAAAAGACTGCTGTGGCTTGAATGCTCTTTTAACTCCTGACAGGTTATTCACAATGAATTGGATTACCGGTTGCCCATTTCAGAGGGCCTTGCCATGTTCAATGTTCTTCAGGCCCGAGGCGTGCCCAGCAAGTTTGTCATGTTCCCCGATGAAAACCACGTATGTGAAACCCTGCTACCTGTCCATGTAAATAACCTCTCTAACATATTACTAGTGGGTATTGAAGCCGGAGAACTCACTGGTTTGGCACAGGGAAGTACTGGACTGGATTAACAAATACAGTGGTATCTCAGATGAGTCCAAGTTGGAATCGGAGACGGGCAAGCTGACTGTTTAGACTGACGCATGGGTTATGTGTATGGGGACTGTACAATTTTTCTGATTGAGGCTGGCAGTCGAGATGTAAGCGATCAATATGCAGATGATAGTAATAAGAATGAAACATCCAGGGATATCTACCAACAATAAAAACATTCTCTATTTTATGAAAAAGGAGAGTTAGCTGTATAAAGTGAGCCTGTTGTCCGGGCGTAACGTGCAAAATCTACAATCCACACTGTGGCACCCACTTGGCACAAGGCTGAGGCCCCAATTTCTGCTTGGTTCAGCCTCCCAAGCCCAAAGCTGCATGCACATCCTCACGGTCCCAAGCTTTCAACTTTCCCAACGCCGACGGAAAATCCAGCGCTTGGGGCGGACACGCGCTGCGAGGGCCTTTCAATCTCCAGCCGATGACGTCCCTGCCGGCGCGACACCGTCGCTACGACTAGAATCACTGCGCGCCCACTCGACGAGGAGCATCACACCCTTAGCTTAGCTTTCAACACCGACAACACCCAACAGGCTTCCTCTCTCTTTTTTTTTTCTTTTTCTTGTTCTTCTTCTCTCCGCCCATCATGACGACGCCGCCCTCCCTCTTCCACGCGCTCCTCCGCCCCTCCATCCTCCAGATCCTGCGTTCCACGGGCTACCACTCGACGCGGCCCGCCGTGCTCGACTCCATCACCGACCTCGCGGCGCGCTACCTCTCGCTGCTGTGCCAGGCCACGGCCGACCACGCCGCACACAACCAGGGCGACAGCGCCGACTTCACTGTGGTCGACGTGCGCATGGCGCTGCAGGATGTCGGCGCCCTGCTGCCCGAGCGGATCAACACGGAGCAGGAGTGGCGCGGCGAGGAGGACATCCGCGGTGTCGAGGAGTTTATCAAGTGGTTTGCGGGACAGCGCATGAAGGAGATGATGGAGTTTGGGAGCGGAGACGGAGAGTCGGATGCTACAGATTATCTAAATGGTGTGTGGTCATCGTCCTGTGTGATCTTGCTGTTGTGAATCACTTTTCGCTTCTGAAGGGCGGGCAGCAAAGCAGCACATTTGGAGGTGGTTTTTTTTTTTTTTTTGCTAACGTGGACAAACACAGCTCTCAAGAAAAAGCACAGCAAGACGGGCGAAGACGCCAAGTATCACGGGACCATCCTCGGTCGAGGAAACGACACGGGCGAGGTCCAAGTCGAGGGTGGCCCAGACACAACCATCTCGGAGTGGATCTCAAAACGGACCATTGACCCCGAGGACGAGAGCATGCCAGACACCAGCAAGGAGCCCCAGCAGAACGGCCACGTTAGCGATGACGACGATTCAGGCCTCAGCTCCGTCGGTGACCGTCTAGACAATGACGAAATGGACTTGTCGTGACCAAGGCTTGGCCAGTTGTGAAGAACCGGGACAAGACTGTTGCTCGCCATTGGTAGCCGGTGTTCGTCTCCCGTCCTTCTCGCGGGTCAGTCCTTGGGATGAATACTTCTTCAAGGGAAAACAAAAATGGGCAATGCTTCATCCTTTTTATTATTTTTCACCTTTTTTTTTTTTTCATTTTGCATAGCGCCGGAGTTATGGAAGGGGATGTATGGAAAGAAAAGACGGGGACTTTTGGCTTATCAAGGAGATGTCCCGCCTACGGGCCGTGACTGGGATTTTCTTCTTCATGTGGCTTCTGCTCTTCATGGTTATCCGTATATACATATATAAACACATATGTACACATCTAATATCACGGCTCCATCCACATCGACTTTGAAGAGTAAAATGATGATTTTTTATAAACGTCCCGCCAGAAGAACTCGGCGCTGCGTCCTCGTGACTGAGCTGGAGTTTGAGTCTATCTATATAAAACACATAGTGTACATGTCCACATTGGTTTGACGTGAGATTCTATCATACAACACGGCAACGGGCCTGGCTTGTCCTCGTTGCGTAATACATAAGTTCTCATAGGAGATGGTATCTTTAAATATCTTTTCCACGTCATCATCGCTGCTTGGCAGCCTTCTTCAACAAATCGTACACGCCCATCTGGGTGGCTGCGTCGCGGAACGCCTTTCTCTTTGTAGCATCATCGGCATGGGCCGGCCAGAAGTGTTTCTGGAGGTACTCAAAGAGGGCTTCACCGCGGCGCTCACCCTCGAGCTTGGAGAGATCACCATCGGCCCAGGCGACAAGCGCACGGTCGAGGTCGCGTTTGGCGACGACCAGACGGTGACGTTGCCTGGTGGTGTCCCAGGAGAGCTTGGTGGTGCCGAGGACCATCTCAAGAACCAGGGTCTCGGGGGGGAGAAATCGGAACACGTCGCGGAGGGAAGTGAGGGCAACAATTAGGCCCGCTGGATCGTTGAGCCGACGAAATGTGTGCAGAATCTTCCGAGCGAGCTGGCCATCCATGCCGTCAGGCTGAAAGACTTGCTTGAACTTGGCTGTCTCGGCAAAGAGGGCCCGAGTTGCCTCGATTTCGCCGGGGATATCGTCGTCAGAGATCCTGTGCAAGCGGTTGATGCCAAGCGTCTTCCACAACGCACTAAAGGTATAGGGGTCAGGGTTGACGCCTTGATCAGTTATGAGAGAATGGTACAGCTCGAGGGCCTCTTTCGACTGGTCTGCCTGAATGTATGACTCGAGTAGCTGGTTAATCATAAATGCATCTGGGCTGATTTCAGCATCACGGGATGCCTGCCACAAGCTTTGAAGTTGATCATGTAGCCCACGGAGCCGGTAATTCTCTGCCATAATGGAAAACGTCTCAAGAGTGGCTCTTGGCAATGGGCTCATACCCGAATGTGTGGTTGGCGCAGTCTTGGTATCTGTATCCCGTCTTTCCTCGACAAACTGGATGCGAGACTCGATCATGCCCCATGCCATCTCGTCCGCTCTCTGTAGGTCTTCTGCGCCTCCAGTGCGCTGCCAGGCACCAATGAGTCCATTGAGTTGGATTGGAGACGCATCCACACCCTTCTTTCGCATGAAGTTGACAACACTTAGGGCTCCATCAAGGTCACCAGCACCGATGAGCCTCTTGAGCCATTTGCCAAAGAAGAACTTGTTGGCGATAATTGAGGGCAGGTATTTTTGCTTCTTCAAGTCAATCTTGCCATGACTCATCATATCAACAAAGGCGTAGAGCGCATTTTCGGTTTGGTTTGTCGTCAAGAAGTAGGAAATGACTTGGTCGTAATCCTCAATTTTCATATCTTGTCCCAACAGCTCTCGCAGCTGACGGTAGACATCCCAAGCCTTTTCCTGGCTTTCTTCCGTGCCCATTTCAGAGCATGTGCGGATAAGAGGCATCAGAATCCGAGGGTCCATTCGTTTCTCCAGAAGCTTGTTAATAGCCCTTTGTGCTTGTGCCAAATCGCCCATTCGGCAGTGCATCCTCACACCGAGCTCCCAAAACTCCTGGAAGGTATCAGCGTTATCGTCACCTAGCGAGCTTATGCACCGCTTCCAGCTATCGATGGCCTTGGCCTCCCAACCATCAACAAACACGGCTTCGATGGTCACAAGTTGCTGCGCCGGGTTCAGGACAACCTTTGCTTCGCTCATATCCCGCGCCAATAGTGAAATGTGCGATAGACGATGAATGTTGATCGACTCATCCACCGAGAATACCTTCCAAAGAAAATCCCAGACATCGAGGGGTACATGGCTCCACCCATGAGCGAGGGACAGTCGTGCGGCATGATATGCCTTGTACACTCCCTGCACCGTCTTGTTTGTCAGCGGCTTGTCTCGTCGCACGTCTCGAGAGACACGAGCAAGAATTGAGTTTAGCCTGGTGATTTTCTTTCGCTGGTTGATTGTCCATGGTCCCTCTGGAATCTGGGGCAAGGTCACTCGCGAACCTAGGTTGCCCATGCCGGGCAGCCCAGGCAGTTCCAGATCCAGCTCATCCAAGATTTCCTTAGGCAGCTCCGCGCCGGTTTTGTCGATTTCTGCATCGATTGCTGCCGTGTATGCGTCCATCCTAGCAACCAGTTTTTCCAGGTCGTCTGCCGTCTTCATTTTGTCCCAATCGCCACCGATCTGGCTTATGACCTCATCAAAGGCGTCTCTCTCCTCCTTCCCGCCCATTTCTGCCTTTATTTCGAGCAAGGCATCTTTCAGCTCGGATGCATCCAGTTCATTCAGAGATTCATCGAATGCACTCTCGCCAGAGAGCTCCGTTCGCTTGTTTTCGTTTTGTTCAAAGAATTTGACAGAAAATGCTTCATTGCTTTCTTTCTTGGGATTTCGGAGCGATCGAATGCGGTCCATGTATTCCATCAATTCTGATTTACTGGGCTTTCGTGTTACGGCGCCATCAGGACGTCTTGTCGTCGTCTTGGAAGCTTGCGAACTATAGGCTGCTACCCATGGTATGCGTGTTGGTCGTTGTCGAATGGCGAGTCGACATGAACGACAGATCGTGTCATTTCGACACCGCAGGTCGAAAAGCAGCGGTCGGCCCGCCATGTTGGAATGTGCGAGCCTTCAATATCGATCGTCGAATAAGAGAAGGTAACTTGACGTTGGATCTTGACTTTTTTGGGATGATAATCGCGGGCACATTGAGCGTTATCGATAAGAAGTACAAAACTGCAACTCTTGATGTGGAGCTAGTACACTGCATCTTCACCGCCTACCAAGAGCAGTCGAGCAAGGTACCTTTTACTTGGCAGAAAGATAATTTTTGTTCAGCAGGCGGGATGCGAAAGTTGAAACCGGTTCTTCAAGATACCCCCGGCACTAAAATGTCGAATTCGTCGCCAGAATTCCTCCGATTCACAGGCCACCGCGCCTTTACCCAGCGGGTGGTCCTGTCGACGTTAACCGGCCGGCCCATTCACATTTCAAAAATTCGAAGCACATCGCCAACGAACCCCGGCCTGGCCCCTCATGAGATCTCGTTCCTCCGGCTGATGGAGGCCGTCACCAACGGCAGCTCGATGCAAATTTCGTATACGGGTACGACGATTACCTATCACCCAGGTCTGATCACTGGCACCATTGCTGGGTTCGGCGCCTCTGATGGCGATATCATTGAGCACAGCATCCCCATGAGCTGCACTCGGGGCGTCACCTACTTCCTCCTTCCTCTGTGCTTGTTGGCGCCTTTCTCCAAGGCGCACATGAATGTCCGCTTCTCTGGGCCCGGTGTCATTACCTCCTCTACAGAGACTGGCGACATCTCTGTCGACTCCTTCCGAACCGCCATCCTCCCTCTCTTCGGCCTTTTTGGTATCCCTCCTGCGCGCATAGAATTGCGGGTGCTACAGCGCTCATGCGCCGGGCCTGGTGGAAGAGGCGGCGGCGGCTGTGTTGAGTTGCGATTCGCAAGCCAGGTGCGACTACCCAAGACGCTGCACCTGAACCGCAGCCCCGGGCGAATAAAGAAAATTCGAGGTGTGGCCTACTGCACAGGAGTTTCGGCTTCCAACAACGCGCGCATGATCCACTCTGCTCGCGAAATTCTCAACCCCTTCGTCTCCGATATTCACGTTGCCGCGCAATACGATCAAGCCCCATTGGTTCCCACAGGCGACAAGGCAGGAAGCAAGCGACGACTGGGTATTGGTTTCGGTTTGAGCTTGGTGGCGGAATCCAGTGCTGTGGGAGTCATCTACTCAGCTGATGTTGTTATCCCTCCCGAGGGTGGCGAGGTTCCTGAAGAAGTCGGCAAGCGCTGCGCGTACCAGCTCCTGGAGACCATTGCAAAGGGCGGCTGTGCTACCCACACCTCTGCCGGAACCATTCTTGTGTTGATGGCCATGGGCTCAGAAGATGTCGGCCGGCTCAGGATAGGCAGGGACGTCATTGCCACAGAGGAGATGGTGGTTCTGGCAAGAGATTTGAAGACGTTTGGAGCTAGCAGCTGGGGTTTGAGGGACGTGGACGATGAGACGGGCGACATTATTATTTCTGTTAAGGGTACCGGCGTTGGCAATGTGGGCAGGAAGATAGCGTAAAAGCAACAAAAGTATTTCAATATTCAAGATATCACATAATCACCCACAAGCCCAAGTTTCAATGCGCCCACAAAATTAATGCTTGATACTGCTACCGTCTATCAGCCTGCACAGCCCGTGTTGTTACGTTGGCTCCCCTCCGTCGCGCTTCAAGCGCTGCCATGGTAGCTCCATAGCTCAAAGAGCGAAGGGAGTGCGCAGCTGTCCTCTCAAGGTCCAAAGCTGCCGTACGTATAGAGTGGATAATGTGATATTCGCCAAGTATGGCATTCCCCGAGGTCAACAGGTCTGACAAATGCGACCTCGTAGACTCCTCTATCGACGAGTCCCTCGACACAGACTCTGAATCTCCTCCAGCTTGGTCGTTTGCCTCTTCCACATCGCTTCCACGACGAAGCGGCTGCATTTCAATATCGTTGGTCTCGCTAGTTACTTGCGATATGGCCATGTCATTTGCGACACCCCGCTCCTCGGCATCCAAATCTTCTATGCTGGGTATCGACATGGCTTCTCGGGCGGCATCCGATACCAAGGGACGGAACGTCTTCAACATGACGCGGAGCCTTTCTCGCTCGGTGTGAACGGTGAGCATCAACGCCTGGACGGTGAGGATAGCTACATCGGCTAGTATATAGTATACACGAGAGGCCGGGGGCTTTTGGCCGATAAAGTCAATGATCAAGCCACCATGCATGTACCCTCGATGGTAGTCTGGACCGACCGGAACGGCGCAGAAGAGGTGTAGAAGCATGCAGATGATGTTTGGGATGAGCACCAGCATGACGTGCATGCGGCTCGCGGGCATCAAAAACGGAAAGGACTCATCCTTGGGGGTTAGGTACATGTATTGGCCGACTGCGCGGAGGATGAATCGAAACATAGAACATCTAGAGGCGGGCAGGTGAGCGTGTGGCCAGATATTTGGGGGGGGCATTGCATGGCAGCAGCAAGAGGACATACTCCATATAGTACATAGCACTCAGCTCGGCAAAAACCAGGGTATCAAGGCTCTTTAGCAAATGTGTGACAAACTCCAACTTCTTGGACAATCCGGGATTGCGCCGCTTCCTGCTCTTCTTCTTCTTGCGGCGCTGCGACTGCGAGTACGACTGGGCGCGGCGGCGGGACGGGGCAGCATCCCCGGGGACGCGGGCGGCCGAGGGGTCGACGACGGAGGCATCGATTCGCGCCGGGTCGCTCGGCGAGGCATCATCGCTCATTCTCGGGGCTCGTCATCTGTGGCCGTGGGAGCAGGGCGACGTGCTCAGGACGAGCTCGTGCAGCAGGTCATGGATGGGGCCGAAATAGTCCCAGGGCGCGAGCAAGGGTTCGGTTTCTGGGGCTGGGCGGTTTAGGGAATCCGGACACGTGCCGAAAGGCTATGTCTGCGCAGCGGGCTGGAGGGGGGGATGGCGCCACAACAGAAGGGGACGTCGGCGGATTTCGAGCTGGTGGTTTCTTGCTTTGATGCTTGGCGGGTTTAGAGCTCGGGGAGCGTTGGTGACGAGGCTCCGCTGTGATAAGATTAGTACAGGGATGTGGGACATGGATGACAGGCACTATACCGACTGCCGTGTTTGAAGTGCTGCCTATGAAAGAACACTACACTATTCGGAGTTTTGGCCTTTCTCTGCAGTTCTCCACCTTTTTACTCGGCCGAGAAGCAATTTGAGCATTAATTCATCGCAAACGACTCAATCCCTTTGCAAATAACTTTTTTTGGGTAGAGTAATTAGTGAGACTCCTCCACTTGCCCAAGTATATTCAATTCTGCCACACTTCATATTGCCCTGTTTCTCCTGGCCTTCTCTACTTCTACCTCTGCCTTTGCCTCTAAAACTTTCCTTCAGAACGTAACTGTTAGTCCACTGTTGTGTTGAGATGATAATCATGAAATCCAGAAAGGTCAATTGGACAAATAATGTTCGTAAATTGCTGGCTATTTAGATGCTGCAAACAAAGCACCTTCAACCTCATGCACTGCCAAAACGAGAAATGACCATTGCATCAACACATGGTCTTCTTTCACATTTTAAGGCATCTCGGCTACCTCCCAGCTACCGCATTGGATTTTTCTGCATGGAGGATCAGACCTCATCTAGCTGGAAGCTTCAATTGATCATACAGAAACTAGGGGTAGCAAAAGGCCGGCGCTTTAACAGAGCACTCAGAGCATTGAACGAAAATACGACATTCCCCATAAGTAGTAGACTTGACTACCTAACTAATGGCCTCGCCACCTGCTTTGTGCCAAGTCCTGGTAAAGCCTTCCAAGGGTCAAATAAGACTTAGAAATCCCGTCTGAACGTCTCTTGTTCAAGCTAAAAGTACAGTGCTCTTGGTGGATTACTAAGTTCATACACGAGACCCTGCCAATCTACGCTCATTAATTCTAATTGAGCTAATATAGTCACAATCACCACCTGATTCCAATTTAAGACATCATTCAAATCATTGTTTCTATATAATGCTCTTCCGGCCATTGGGAGGCACGGGGCAGAGCGTGTCAGTTATCATGGCTTCTACTGAACAAAGGTTGACGTGAATTTCAGCCATTTTCAATCAATCAAGTACCTCACAATACCAAATACCTAGATACATCATAACCTCATTGCATTGGTAGCCATTGTTAGTCTGGACCCTTTATGCCAAGATCCTGAGAGGACAACCCAGTCGGAGTTTATCGAGCTTGGCGTCCAACCAGATTAAACAACACGAAGATAGCAATACTGGGAGCCAAAAAGGCCAATTCAAGCCTAGAACTTAAAAATTAAAACAAAACTCTATGCACATCAATAACCGGACATGATGTTGACCTAGATATCTGATCGACCCCTCCGACGGATGCCCTGACTTGACGTAATGGGGCTTGCACGCAGACAGGGGAGCTGCCTTAGTTACTTCCCATGGTCAGATTCCAGGGGCGACATTACGCAATGTATGCAGACTATTTTCGATAATACATTCACCTCCATCGTTTCTCCAGGGCTACTGTGTTAACTACACCACTTCGATGGCCATTTACTTCCTCGTGCCCCACTCCCCAGGGACCATTCGCATTCCTCTGACAGACACCCACCCAGCCAAAGGCCACCGCAGCCGGCGGTAGATAAGAAAACTCCGCCTATTAGAACCCGTAGCAGTATCTATCCCTACATGTTGAGCTTCAGGTCAAATCACAAGTAAATTGCATGTTTCGGCCTGCCGGTTCTCCCATCCGGCACTTGGCATTGGTTGCTGCCCCGCATCGGGCCGGCCGGGTCCCAGTCCCCCAGTTCCCCACCACCGCTCTCCGCTTTACCAAAGAGCGAGGACCGAGCAACAGCAAACGCTGCGAGCAAGGCCATTACAAAGCAGGGCAGACATCCCTACGTGATGCAAGAGACAAGGGACGCCGGGGGTAACATCCCGCAGCCCCCTTTAGTAATTGGGTTGCCCTGACTTGCAAAGGTGGCGTGACACGGTGGGCAAACACACACGTTCGCGGACAGCTCCAAGGTGGCAGTTTGGGCTAGGACTTTTAGCTTACGATCACAACGACGCAACCTATGATGCCCAGACACCCGCCCATCGCCAGACCCAGTCTGCCGTCTGTCTCAGCGCCCCTGGTTCCGGGGCACTTACCCACCCCTCTCC
>NAGG01001345.1:0-13835 GCA_003031705.1 Calonectria naviculata
ACCCACATCTCCCGCCACCCTCTCCCCCATTCGCCCACCAGTCTCTCTCTCACACCCACCACCTTTGCCTCACACCTCGTTCTCGCGCTCAACTCAACTCACACCTTTCTCTGCATCAACTTCTTTCACTTGGTCCGGCTCCCATCATCACCATCATTACCCCCCCCCGCCACCTTCACATCATTCCGTGACCTTCCCAATCCCATAAGCTTTTGACAGGCAATTCTTCGCCTGAGCCACGCTCTGCTCACAGCTTTTTTTCTCCGCCGCGCGCCGCCTTGTCAAAGAGCTGCCTTGCCTACCTGGGGAAAAATAAACCAGCTCTCGCCACGCTCTCCAGCCACACATACCATCACCACCGCCCCGACATGTGCCTTTGACCAAGGCTACGACGACGTTCACCTCTCCAAACTGACTGCATGCTGCAATCCCTCGAACCTTTCCCCCTTCAATTCCACCCTCCGAAGCTGCGTCTATGGCCTCGGACGCCTCCGCCTTTGCTGCGACCGAAGCCCCGCCCGCAACGCGCCCAGGTGCAACCCCTCCCGACTTCATCCCTTCAGACGATCCTGTTAGACTGCTGAAGCGACCTCGATCGCCATCCCCCGCCTCTCCGCGCTCACAATCCCAGCACGAAATCTCCATCGGCTCACCGATCAAGGCTGCTCGCCTGGCTCTTGCGACCGGCTCGTCCCCGCCGCCCTTAACGGGTGCTGCCGCGCTCGAGGACGAGCGTCGGCGACGCGACGAACTCACCAGCCACGACGAAGAGATTCAAGACCACAACCCTCCACCCACCAGTGATAATCCAAGCCACAAAGCACTCGCATCGCTCATGTCTGGGGCAGTTCAAGCTATGAGTCGCCCTGTTGACGCGCCTCAAGTGGCCCCTACTGCAGCCATGGAGCCGTCTCCCAAGGCACCGACTCCCGCTTCCTTGGCGCAAACCGCAGCGGCCCAGATTGTTGAACGTGACGAGACGAGTCCTCAAAGCGCGCAAAGCGTGGTTGCGGTTCCCGTCACCGAGAGCCCAACCCCTATGGATATTGATACAAAGGTCGAAGCCCAGCAAACTCCACAACAAATTGTCAGTCAGGAAGAGAGGTCTCAGCCAGGGTCACTGTCTTATCCGGGATCTCTGCAAACAACGGCAGGTCTCCAAGAGACGCCGTCTCGCGGAATGAGTTTTCCGATGCCTGCGCAGGGGCAGACATCTCCAACATCCTCAGGGTCAAAGAAGCACAAATGTCCATACTGCAACACCGAATTCACACGTCATCATAACCTTAAGAGTCACCTCCTGACGCATAGCCAAGAGAAGCCCTATGTGTGCACTGAATGTCAAATGCGCTTCCGCCGCCTCCACGATTTGAAACGCCACGGAAAGTTACACACCGGAGAGAAGCCTCATGTTTGTCCCAAATGCGATCGCAAATTTGCTCGGGGTGATGCTCTTGCTCGTCACAGTAAAGGCGCTGGTGGATGCGCGGGGCGACGGTCGAGCATGGGTAGCTTTGCTGATGGTGATGAGTTGGATAACCCAATGGTTGATGCGGACGAATCCGCCATGTCGGCGCTCCCTTACGATAATGGCGAGGAAGACGAGTTGAGACGGCAGAGCCTGCCCAGTATCAATGCCCAGCATGTTCCTGGAGCGCAAGGAGACGCCTACGGCACTCATGGGCGGACTTACCCTCCAGCAGGTAGCCGGCCCGGAACTGGCGGATTGTATCCTCCAAATGTGAACCAGACTCAGGCCACCGCCAATACATCGCCTACGGTGCCTAACAATATGACCGGTGGCCACACCCCCAGCGGGAGTATCTCCTCAATGCCCGTTGCCGGGACCAGTGCCAACATGTACCCTCAAACGGGCATGACAGAAAGTCCCAAGCCGCTGAGCCCAGGGGTTCAAGGCCACGACTCGACCAACCTTGGGCGACAGCGATCGCCAAGTCTATCGCAACAACTTCAGCAACAGCAATATGGTCGACGAGCATCAGACCTGCAATCGCCGCACAGCGGGCAGCCTCGGCCGAAGCTGCCCGGCCTTTCGCACCCAGGGTTCGCCGCACCCACCTCTACGGCATTTTCGCACACACGAAGTGGGAGTGGAACGCAAGCTGGTAGCGAGAGCGGCAACATGTTTGCGCAGAGCGATCCTAGTGTATGGGCATACATTCAGACGTTGGAAGAGAAGGTCAAGACTCTTTCCGACAGGGTTTCGTTGTTAGACAACGAGGTGACCAGCCTCAAGCAGCAAATGGACAACCAAGAGGCAACCGCCAAGGCTTAATGGAAGGAATGTAAACGACTTTTCTTGTCTTTATACAAGCATACCTACTGAGATGCCCTTTCATTGTGTTGAAAAATGGATTTGGCATGGTGCTGACGGACGGCGTTTGGGACCTTGGGGTATTTTTTGGCCGTGGAAGGTAGGGACCTCCACTTAAAAGATGGCGACGGGATTTGTTTTTACGAATTGGTACTCGTATCGCGCTGTACTATACAAATACTAGTTCTTCAGATAGTCTGCCTCGTGGCAACATCCAGCAGAAAATGTAGGACAAATTCTACGATCTTTCGTTGGACTTGGATGAGGGAGGGTATGGGGTGTCGTAGGGAGACAGACGCATTGTGGTAGTGGTACTTATAGCCTGTAATGAAGAAAGCTTTGACACTCGTGCCGAGGTAGCTTTGGACCAAAGACGGATACGGCTTGTATGTGGCGTTACCGGGAGCATCGCTGGAGCTATGCGCCCCTGGTTGCAGAAAAGCTGATTTGCGATGTGTAATGATGCGAATTGTGAGACGGCCCTTTTGGTCAGGCAATGCAAAGGACTACCTCGGTTTCTTGGAGGGATTCGCACAGACCATGCAGCATTGAGCCATTGATATTAAGGTGCTGGGCGAGTTTTCCTGGGCGGATTCACGTGTCAGAGCCAACACCCGGCATCCACGTGCGACGTCATCGTCACAGCATGGAGCTTGGGCATGACGAAACCGGCACACCAAGAAACGGCCCACCCTCTGGAATCTTGTTAAAAAAAGACAACGACGGGCGCCTATTGCCCGTCTCATACACGTTTGGCCTACATCCTGACTTCTCTTCATTTTCCTATCCAGGCAGTTTGTCCAGGCACTGTGATTGTGGTATAGCAGCGACACCATTAGTGGCTGTCTTAGGCGCTCCAGACACTGCCCGCACCATCTTTTCCACTTTCGACCCCTCTCGCGTCAGCACAACATTGCACATCAATAGTGGCAAGCATGGCGACCGCTGAGGTCAACCCCAGCGTTCCCGCTGATAATGGTGAGTGGCATATATAATCAATTCCGAAGGAGATGGTTTGGCGAGCGGTTGATCCCATTTGCGCATTCCCATGATGGAGCCGGATCGTGTCACACTCTCTGCCAAACGTCGCGTGAGCCGCCGAGGTTGATCAAGGGCTCAACGCTCAATCGCGACCATCAAATACTCATCAAACACTACTGCAAGTACGAGCGCGCACGCTAAAATGGAAACCAGGCATATCCTCGACTGAAGCCAACGAGAAGGTCGTGACGGCGCCCAATCCCGACACTACCGAGCCTTCGCCTTCGCCTTCACATGTCAATCTCGAACCAGTATGCCTACCGATTTGGACCCCAGTTTTCCGGTCAAGAATCAAGGATTGCACTGACACATAATGATTAGACCTCGAGGCAAGGTTCAGAACCCTCCGAGTCCACGACCGAGCTTAACCAGGCATCACCTACAACTAATGGCGAAACCGAAGCTTCCACCTCTTCCTCCTCAAACGGCGCGTTGAAGAATGGCGGAGCAGTGCCTTCTGGGAAAAAAGCTAACGTGCTTGTTAACGGCGATCACGGTGACGATGAATACCCAAGACTTCCGACTCTCCCGGAGATTGACCATGAGCGGAAGGGCTGGCGGGCCGGGGGCATTCACTTCGCGCCTTTGCGAGTTCCCATGACACGCCGATTGCAGACCGCCGCAGTGCTGTTTCACTGCATGTCGATTGTGCTATTCGTGTCCATATTTTGGCTCATCTGTGCCAACCCGCTTACATGGCCGATTCTCGTTCCGTACCTCATTCACCTCACCCTGTCGACTTCAGCCATGAATGGGAAACTTTCATATCGGTCTGAATACATGCGAAGCCTGCCACTGTGGAAGCTTTTCACCGGATATTTCCCCATGAAACTGCACAAGACATTTGATCTGGACCCTACGCGAAAATATATATTTGGTTACCATCCTCACGGTATCATTTCTCACGGTGCCTGGGGTGCCTTTGTTACAAACTCGTTAGGGTTTCCAGAGTTATTTCCGGGCATCACTAACACTCTACTCACTCTCGACTCCAATTTCCGCCTCCCGTTTAACCGAGATTGGATTCTGTGGATGGGATTACAGTCAGTTTCGAAGGAATCTATTTGGAACATTCTCACAAAAGGTGGCCCCAACAACGATGGCCAAGGCCGTGCCGTGACCATCGTAGTTGGTGGCGCTCGTGAGTCTCTTGAGGCTGAGCCTGGCACAATTAGGCTGATTCTCAAGGGCCGCAAGGGCTTTGTCAAGATGGCCCTCCGCACTGGAGCGGACTTGGTGCCTGTCATTGGCTTTGGAGAGAACGACCTGTACGACCAACTCAGCCCTAAAACCCATCCGATTGTGCACCATATCCAAATGATTTTCCTCAAGGTCTTCAAGTTCACTGTGCCTGCTCTTCATGGTCGAGGTGTGCTAAACTACGATGTTGGCTTGATGCCGTATCGACGCCCTGTTAATATTGTGGTTGGAAAACCAATCCGAGTTGACAAAGCTCATGGCCCTCAGCCGGAACAAGAAGATATTGACCGCCTTCACGCGAAATATGTTGAGGGGATCGAGAAACTTTGGAATACGTACAAGGATCAGTATGCGGCTGGCGTTGAGTTACAAATTATTTCATAAATGTCTTTGCTTTTTTTATGCGCGTTTTGCACCCTTTTTTTATTGTAGGTTGCAGCTGAAACAATTACTTTTTATTTGTCGATATGGGAAAACTAAGCTTCTAGCTGGGCTGAGGCGGGCAAAAGATAGAACCTGGACAGTGATCAGGTCAGTATAATAGAGGTGACAATAAATGGACCTTGGTGCTTATTATTGTGGCTCAATAATATGTGTTCATAAGATGTGTGAATTGAGATTGTGTTCAACTATGCGCGAAAGAATAATAACTCCGGATCGTGGCCGGTGTTGCTTTGGATATTTAGTCAGGTGACTGCGCGCTTGGTAATGGAAGGGCGCAATCGCGTCCATCGCGTCAGCTTTTATCAACTCCAGGTGGATATTGCTTAATTGCTTTTTAAGAACCGAGTCAACAACTCCCAAAATTCGCCCAAATCATTTCCTCCAACTACGTTATTTGCGATCCAGAGCATCCGCCATAAACTTACTCGCAATCGATCGCGCGCATATACCCTACCCCTCTTCCGCTAAACCATGCCTCCTCGCTCAACTACCCGCAAGAGGCAAGCCGTGAGCTACAAGGAGGAGAAAGACGACGACGTCAAGCCGACCCGCACCAAGACCGCCGCGGCCACTTCCAAGGCTTCCGCGAAGCGCAAGGCGGAATCAGAGCCCGAACCGGAATCTGCGAAGCCTGCCCCGGCAGCCAAGGCAGCCAAGAAGCGCAAGACAAAGGCCGGCAAAGAAGACGACGCCATGCCACTCGCTGAACGGACTGCCGTATCGTCGCTCAAGAAGTCCATGTACATTGGCGCCCACGTCAGCGCTGCGGGAGGTACGCTATTCCACACTTCACCCTTGCGCGTACCCTTAATGGTGCAATAACTGACCTGGCTATGCTCTCGTAGGTGTCCAAAATTCCGTCGCGAACGCCGTCCATATTGGCGCCAACTCGTTCGCCCTCTTCCTAAAGTCACAGCGCAAATGGACGAACCCGCCTCTCGATCCCTCGGCCAAAACAGAATTTATCAGCCAATGCAAACACCACGACTACAGTGCCGCCGAGCATGCTCTTCCACATGGGTCTTATCTCGTCAATCTTGCCCAGGCAGACAAGACCAAGGCTGACCAAGCCTATTCGAGCTTCCTCGATGACCTTAATCGTTGTGAGGAGCTGGGCATTCGCTTGTATAACTTCCACCCCGGCTCGACTGGTGGCGACACCAAGGCTGCGGCTGTTGGTCGCATCGCTGCGCAGCTGAACAAGTCGCACAAGGCGACCAAGACTGTTATAACTGTCCTAGAAAACATGGCAGGGAGCGGCAACGTTGTGGGTTCGACGTGGGAGGATCTACGGGACATTATCGAATTGGTTGAGGACAAGAGCCGTGTGGGTGTCTGCATTGACACCTGCCATGCATTCGCTGCTGGTCATGACCTGCGAACGCCAGAGGCTTTCAAAAAGACCATTGACTCGTTCAACGATATCGTCGGAGAAGAGTACCTCAAAGCCTTTCATCGTATGTTGTTTATCCCTTCCCTATCGCATTCTTAACCCCTAACTGAGTTTTTAGTCAATGATAGCAAAGCACCGTTCAACTCGAACCGCGACCTCCACGCCAACATCGGTACCGGCTTCCTCGGTCTGCGCGCCTTTCACAGCGTCATGAACCATGCGGCCTTCCAGGGCATGCCCATGGTGCTCGAGACGCCCATTGACCGCAAGGGCGCTGATGGCAAGACTGTCGAGGACAAGCAGGTATGGGCAGATGAGATCAAACTGCTCGAGAGCCTCGTTGGCATGGATGCCGATAGTGATGAGTTCAAGGCCCTCGAAGAGGAGCTACAGGCCAAGGGTGCTGATGAGCGCAGCAAGATTCAGGATCAGGTTGATCGCAAGAGCAAGAAGGGTGCCAAGGGTGCCGCCGGTGGGAAGAGGGGTCCCAAGAAGAAGGTCAAGGATGAGTCAGATGATGAGAGCGATTGAGGTAGGGCATCAGCGGGATGTCGTGCAATCATTTACTGCGATGTATTATACGCGGAGCACGGGGTTGGGGTGTAATTTAGGTATTATGGAAATTATATATGTACGAGTAAACTAAACAAGGGTATTCAGACAAATATGAATGCGAGGCGGCAAACATGAAAGTATACTGCAACCGCCTGATCCCATAATAAAAAAAACAATCGTTCTATCCCATCATCACAACGCCAACATGTCATGACAGCATTTTTCATCAATCATCTCCCTATCTGCGGCTCTTGGCAAATGCCTCAATTTTTCCCATTAGCGATTTGAGGCCTACGCCCCTCTCGCAGTTGGCTTCGAGCCACTGTTCCATACGTTCGCGGATGGAGCGCATAGACCGTAACACAGGCATACGGGTGCCATCTTCGTTAGAAATAAACGATCCTGGGTTGAGTAGCAGCTCGAAGCAGTCGCTCCATATATCCGTCTGCCAGTAGCGCTTGAGGCTCTCGCGAATCTTGTACTTGCGACCCGTACCAATACCCCCCTGATCGCAGCGCACAGTTTCAATGTACTTTCCAAAGAGGAGCGTGTGAATGGTGCCAGCGAGGCCGTGGTAATCAATTTGCCAGGTCCAAGGGCGACCCTCACGCATCTCGGCGCAGTCCTGGGCACTGGTCTTCCAGTCGGCAATGAATTCGACTTCAGGGATGAAGGCGCGCATGTCGATGCTGCGACCAAAGTCAATAAGGACAACGCCGCGTGAGGACCATCCGTCACTTCCATCGGGGCGCCATTGGCCCCCTAGAGATTGGTCACCCTGCGGTGCGTCAAGTCGGAGTAGGCAGTTGTCGGCTTTCAGGTCACCGTGCAGCACGCCCTTGGAGTGGAGAGCCTCGACGGTGCGCAGCAGCTCAATGGTGAAGAACATGGCCAGCTGCTCATCCATTATGGCAGAGGGCTCGGCACGGAAGAAGTTGACCACATCGAGGAGAGTGCCGTGGGGGTGATACGGCAAGAATAGGAATGCCTCATCCTGATAGAGATGCAACTCGTGAGCAAAGGAGAGGGATGCTGAGGCGCGGTGCTGCGGCCCTAGTCGGGTATGAGCCACGCGCATCATATGGAACTCCCAAGGTGTAGGTGGAGTCTCCATCTTGAGAGCCTCGATCTCGTTGCGATGATTAACGGCAAAAGTTCCCTTGCCCATGGTTGCAACAGCATTCTCGTCATTCTCGTTGGCCTCGGGAGCCGAGTTCTCTACAAGATAGACGGGAGCAAATGCGCCAGCACCCAGTTCTTTCTTCACCGTGTATGTGGCGCTGCTATCAGGAAACTCGATAGTAACAGGGCCGGGCAGAGGGCTGGCTTTGTCCGTTCCAGACTTGCTTGCTTTGGTCAAGGCCTTCGCAAACTTGCGGACCTCACTGCCACGTTCGTACTTTTCATGGCGGTGGTCGTAGAAGCCAAAGTATGATCTCAGGGGAGGCTGCATGTTGGAAATAATTTCTGCGCGAACCGTCTCATCGACAGGGTTGCATTGAGCCTCTTTGATAATGGGACCTTTCGGGGGCGGCGGCTTGGCTGAGAGCACAGACTTGCCCAGAGGTCCAACAGATTTGGGAGCCAAAGGTGCTGAAATCTTGGGCGCAGGGCGGCTTTCGCTAACAATCTCACGCAGAGGGCTGCTCATGGGCTCAAGATCGGAACTTTCGTCTTCTTCATCAATAGGCGTCGTTGTGGCATTAAGTTTGCATGGTGTCTTGAAGTGGTCCATCCTTGCACTCTCCACAGCGACAGACATCTCAGTCCTTTCGGTGATTGGTGTCATGAAGGGAAGTCGGTTGTTGGCCACCTCGGCTGGGTCCCTATACGGCCTCGTTGGCGGATCATAGTCTTCCGGAGGGATGGGAATAAATGATGTCCTGGTATGAGGAGGGAATTCTCCTGAGACGGGAGTCCCGGCCTCCTCATCCTCAACGTATTCATCATCTTCCTGGTGTCCAGTCTCTTCTCCAAATGACCCAGAGTGCTCAATAGGGTCAGGAACTTGTGTTTCATTTGGTTCGCTCCCGGCTCCCGCATCGTCCACTCCCGGGATATGTCTCTGAGTATCAAAGTCAGACCATTCGCTCTTCACATCATCGTTGTCAATCCCATCATTTTCGGCTCCATCCTCGTCATCAACTTCACTAGCATCAATCTGTTTCGTGGTACAGGTGCTCTCAGCATCAGATGTGTAGTTGTCATCGCTCTCATAATTGTCATCATCTCCACTCTCCTCATCTTCATGGCCGGCTGGCTTGAGCGGAGCATTGAAAATGTCATAGATTTCATCAGTGGCAGCCTTGGTGTGCATTGTCATAGTCGGCTCAGACGTATTCTTCTTGCGAAGTTTTGGTCTGGACGGCGAGTCGAGTTTTGCTTTGACTGTAATCTTGTTAGCTGGCACTCTCAAATATGATTATTGAACATACTGATCTGGGTCTCGTTAACTTCGATGACCTTCTTCTTTTTGCCCCCTCGGGGCACACGGGGCTGCTCCATGACAGCACCATTCTCGTCATACTGGACGCGGTCTTGGTGGATGACCAGTTTCTCACCGACACCTTTGCTAATTTCTTCAATTTCTCGAAGAGGGACGACAGGTTCGGGGACGAGATTTTCATCGATAGATTCATCCTCCCAACTACAGTCAAGCCAGCCCTGGTTGGCGGCCATTATCTCCTCAAAGCTGAGTTCTGTACCTTGCTCCTCTGGAGTGGGATAGATGGCTGCTAGGTCAACATAAACTCTCTCCTTCTTCCCTGTCTGAGGGTGAACAGAAATCTGGCACTTTGATGGAACAACAACAATGTTCTGTATTTGTGAAAGAGACTATTACATAAACGCCGACATGCCCATCATTAGTTCTAGGATCATTAATATTTGGGCGATTTGGTGCAAAGAGAGGAGCTTACCGGATCCCTAAACACCGCCATCTTTGGAGCAGTGCTCTTCTTTCCACCGGCCTTCAGGGTTTCGCCCGCCCAGGGTTTAGCCTCCACTTTGTTTTCCTTCTTTCGATCCTCCAGAGAACCAATTGTGTCCCAGCCTTTGGAGCTGGGTGGTCGTGTGGACATGGCAGGTGGCTTTGCATCGGCGTCGGAGAAAATGGCCAGCTTTGACTTGGCCGGTTTTGAAGCGCCGCTCCCGCTGGCTGGTCGAGATGCCTGGGGATCTCCTGGCGTTGCGGCCGAAAAGGGATTCATCTTGGCCGCCAAAGCGGGTCGGACGGTGGGCAGAGCGGGAGAGGAGGGCTCGTTCATGACCTCCGGCTGGTGTGCCACGCGTTCCTCAAACTCCTTGAATTTTCGAAGCAGCCGCTGCACGGGTCGGGCTTCACGTTCGATGCCCAACTTATAGACCTCCTCCGCTTGAGTCCATCGAGAGGCACCCTCCAACCAGGCAGCGTACTCCTCATAGAACAGGGCAAGAGTCTCACCGATTCCGTGTCGAGACAGGAACATGTACGTCTCGCGCGGGGCATCAGAAAAAAAGTGGATGTAATGCAACCACAGCTTTAGATATCTAGGGTCGTTTTTGTATTGGGGTGCGCCGATGAAAGCCTTGGTGGCTCGCTCGAGCAGAGTGTGAAGTTGTGACTGAGGGGTTGCTTGCGCCGAAGGGTATGCGTCGAACGTCCACCGCACGTATCGGTCAAAGACGTCAAGCGGGTCGTCTGACTCTGCAATGCTCTCTACCTCGGCCTCATATTCGGCACGGATGCAGTCGTTGACGTTGCGTGTGTCGGAGGGGGTTGGAGTTGCGAGCGGCTGAAGGGGAGAGGACGTATATAATTCTGCCAGTTTCTTGGCTGAACGGCCGCCAGGCAGAGACTGAATATTCTCCTTCTGCCCCTCGATCAAGTCGAAGTTGATCAAATCTTCGGAAGCTGCCATGTTGGGTTAGTACTCGCGTCGACAGAGAAGTATGCCCTTCTCGACTGGGAATGTCGAATGTCGCGATCGTGTCGTGTTGTTAATGAGTGGGTGGTGGGATAAATCGTGGGGTGCATGAATGCTAGTTTGGGAAATGTTGATTATTATTTGAAGTGTTGCTCGGCAACGTACTGCCCCACTTCTATTCGGCGGCCCCTCCAGCGGCGGGGCATTGAAATGATTCCAGGGACCTGGAAGTAAATAAAGATGGTATGCTAGATAAATAAATTTATGTCTAAAAGGGGGATGTAGGCTCAAAAAATAATAATAGTAATAATAAAAATAAAGCCAATGAGAATCAATTTGGCCTCTGCATCAAGATTTACCATGACCATTCGTTTTACTCGGTTTGTTATCATGGTCATATTGGTAGTGGCCCTAGTGTGTGCCATGTATTTGTCCCGCCGGCCCCTGGAGCGCGATGGCATATCGTGGATGTCATACTATATTTTAACTGGACAAGGGTCGGCTACACTTTAAAGACCCTTTCCTGGATGTATATATAAGTACATGCCCGGTGAGATGCAAGATCTGCTGGCCCAAAACCCTGTACCGTATTATCAACTTCGATATAAGTGCGCCATACTTGTGTTCCGATAATTCACTGTCTGGAAAGTGACTGCGTTCAAATCAGCGTTGGCTTAGTATAACCGAAGCTATTGCTTTCGTGTTGAGTATGGGTCTTTTTGTGATGATGACATCGAACTGATGGTGGCTTTCACATGACAACTTCTGCTCTTAAGCTCTGCAGACCAAATCTAATAAAAGACACTTCCTGTAGCATTCATGATACTCTATAAACTCCCTAAGAAATCTATTTCTGGATCATTAGTTTTGCGCCCCTTGTCTAATTTCTTTCGCAAATATCATTATCCACGCATACTAAATGCCCATAGTTCTCATGCAGATGCTCTATCCATCTTTGATTCGTTGTGTTTCTTTAGTTTTGTCGTATCATCCCGAATTTATACGATTTTCGGCATCATCTACCACATTACATCACTGATTAGAATCACCCTGTTCACACATTGGACGTGGAGGGAGCATGCTCAAACTTACAGCTGCATATTTGGGTGAGATGAATAATGCGGTCGCCTCCGCATAGATTGTGGGCTCCTCACCGGGCTTCGCCAGTGACTCAATGTGACCCTTGACCCACGCCTTGCGGCCCTCGACCTTAGTGGTCGTGGCGCGTAACACCAGGTAGCTGTTGGCGGGTGTGGGCTTACGGTAGTTGATGTTGAGGTTAGCCGTCACAGCAATGTTGTGTGGCAATGCGCCGAAGCAGCCACGTGCCAGTCCCTCATCCAGCATTGTGGCCAGGAAGCCTCCGTGCACAATGCCCGGGTGCCCGCACACGTCTTCGCCTACGTATGAGACGCACACGATGGACTTTCCGCCATCCTCGATCCACGCGTACGGCGGGGTCACCATCTTGCCGGGGCCCGTCAACGCTCCGGCTGTCAAGCTCTGGCTTCGGTACGACGCTGGCATCTTCATGTGCGGTCGCGACTCTTTGTACTTGGGGTCCGCTCGCAGCTGTGCCACTAGTGGGTGGTTGTTGATTGTCTCCTCGACCAGTTGTGCCTCGTCGTCGCTCGGAACGAATCGCTTCAGGCTGTCCTCGTCGGAGAAGAAGCCCATGCCACTCTGTTGCAGAGTGTACCAGGTGCCCGCAGCACCGGCCGTACTGAAGGCGAGGCCCAGGAGCACCGTGGACATAATGCGCCGCGAGCCATTGCCTAGATGGAGGTTGTCAGCGAGTGCGCCGTGTAAGTGCTGATAGGCTCGATCTGCTTACCTTGGGTTTGCGCTTGCGCAGCGTAACCCCGTCGCTGGCCAGTGTGAGCCAGTCGCGAGGCCACCTGACTAACCTGGCGGCCGTTGCGACCAATTTGTCGGGCAAGCATGGTGATTGTAGGGTGTAGCGTTTGCAATTCCAAAATCCGCAGTCGGAACCGATGGAATATTGATCCCGATTATAGAGTATATATTTATTATTGGAGCTACTGCGGCAAAGCCGACCCGCATTGTTAAATAGCTTCCGGCCACTTATGCACTTATCCGGCCCCGTTCTAAGCTTTGCCTCGGCTCAGTCTGAATCCCACGGCAAATGGGCTTTGTTAGATGCCCGTCTGCTTTGATATCTCAAGGAAAGAAAATGTATAGTGTATAGCCATCCCATAACAACAATACATTCGTTTAAATTTCAAGCGAGCCCACAGGCTTCCTCCACCAGTCAAACAACGAAGGCGGATCTGGCTGGCATTGGAAAGCTCGGGCTCACTAGTCGGCACTGTTCATATCTTCACAGGACCGACACTGTGTTTGCCGTGTATTGCAAGGATTTTCGCATTGTAATAACCTCGCCAACCGTTGCATGGTTTGATTTGCAGGTCATTTGATGATTCGTACGTCCAACCTAGGCAGATGATATACGCAAAACTCCAATGATTTACTGTACACCGTCTTTTCCCCTGCAACAAAATGCCATGCTACTGACCCTTTGGGTCAACCATATCCGGGCCAATAAACTCTGGCAAAGGGCGCCCTGCCCAATCACGCCGTCTCGCAGAGGCAGCTTGTCCTTTTTGCGACCGTCGCAAGAGCCTGTTTGCATAAATCAGGGCCCCTCCCCTTGTTACATGTCACCTAGTGTAGCAGCGAGCCCCAGCCAACCAGCGGCGTTTCGCCAATGCGCTCCCACATCATGATGGGGCTGACATCATGCCTCTACCTGTGACATGGTCCTTGTTCCTGGTTTAAATAGAGCTTCGACTGCATCCATCATTGGCAATACAACGCAAGAACCATCGACAAAATAAACAAATCAAATGGTACTATCATCTCCGTTGAAGCTTTGAAGCGTTGAAACTGCCAAAAGAATACACTGACACTGCGTTGCGTCTAGGCTACCGCTGAGACTGGC
>NAGG01001346.1:0-17441 GCA_003031705.1 Calonectria naviculata
TTTCTTTTCTTTTTTCTTCACCTGAAGCCGCATCTTTTCCTTGATTCCCTGTCTCTCTGGCTGAGCCAAGGTAAACTACACTTGACATCTACAACCACGATATGACATCCCGGGCCTGGTCGGCTGCGGCAGTGGTAGCGGCCGAGAAGACGCGGCGGCCGCGGCGGAGGGCCGGGGATGTGTTCACTACCTGGCCTGTCTCGAATACTGAACTCGCTCGCTTGCTGGGCCCTGTTTCGACTGACTCGCCTTCTGTGCGCCCCTCCCCCCTCTCCGTTGCCTGCATTCGTGATGCAGTCCTGTGTTGCCTTGTCTCGAATGATTCACGCTGATGCCCTGTTGTCTCCTCCTGTTCCTGATGGCCCCTCTGCCCATTGTCGTCGGCGGCGGCGCCCGTTCTCTCCCCCCTCTCTAATTTTTGTTTGTCACGTCCCGTCGTTGTTTTCTCTTCTCTCGCGGCGACCCGACCATCTCACCTCGTGCTGCTGGTGCTGGTGCTGGTGCTGCCCTGCCACTGCCACTGCCACCGTCGCTGCCACTGGCGGCGCTGCTCCCGGAGTGCGTGCTTCTGCGGCTGCTGCCACCGAACCCCACTGAGGCACCGACCACCTACCACCTACCAGCTCCCACCACCACAAGGCCCGCCAAGATCCCGGGTCGGTAGGTCGGGTCCCCATAGCGCATAGCATAGTGGGCTGGTGGGCTGGTGGTGGTAGCAGCATTCAGGTACCCCGCATCACGCCGCGGCTCTCTGGACATCTTTGGGCTTCCGTGACAATCCATGCCATCTCATCTCATCGCCTCGTCGCAAGTGAGCGTCAATCTTCCCACTCGATCTCTTCACCCCCACCCGCTCCCGTCCGCCGTCAGTTAAAAGTGATAAGCGCGCCCATTTCAGTTGATCTTTCCTTGTCTCTTCCGTCCACACCAGGCACAACCTCCAGCCTTGAATCCAGAAGCTCCTACTCCTGCTACTATCACATCACCCTCCCTCTCCCCCACCTTGCGAGCTCCACCTACACCACCAGCTTCGACCCTCTTCTCGCCTTACTACTTCCCAATCCTCCTTCTCCTCTTCCTCCTCCATATTCTCTCTCCCATAATCTCCCAGAAACTACACCCTCCTCCCATCACAACCCCCCCCGCACTTCACAATGGCGTCCGAAGCCGAGTCCACCAAGCGCCCCCGCGTCTTCTTCGACATCTCGCTCGGCGGCAAGCCCGTCGGTCGCATCACCATGGAGCTCTACGCCGACCTCGTCCCTAAGACGGCCGAGAACTTCCGCGCCCTTTGCACGGGTGAGAAGGGCGTCGGCAAGGCGGGCAAGCCCCTCCACTACAAGGGCTCCATCTTCCACCGAGTCATCAAGCAGTTCATGATTCAGGGTGGTGACTTTACCAATGGCGACGGCACCGGCGGCGAGTCCATCTACGGCGCCAAGTTTGAGGACGAGGCTTTCCCCATGAAGCATGAGCGACCTTTCCTTCTTTCTATGGCCAATGCTGGTCCCAGTATGTTCAATCCCCTATCTCACCTGGCTCGTGTAAGCTCGCTAACCCGTGCTCTCTCAAGACACCAACGGCTCCCAATTCTTCATCACAACTGTCCCTACCCCTCACCTTGACGGCAAGCACGTCGTCTTTGGTGAGGTCCTCAACGGAAAGTCCATCGTCCGTCAGATCGAAAACCTCAACACCCAGTCTGGCGACCGCCCCTCCAAGGAGGCCCTCATCGCCAACTGTGGCGAGCTCACTGGCGACGATGCCATCTCCGCCGACGTTAAGCAGCCCGATTCCCTGGGCGACCCTTATGAGGACTTCCCAGAGGACTGCACTGAGAAGCTTGACGCCCCTGCCATCCTCAAGATTGTCACCGACTGCAAGGACTACGGCAACAAGGCTTTCAAGGCTGGCAACCTCCCCCTGGCCGTTGACAAGTATCAGAAGGGTCTGCGATACCTCAACGAGGATCCTGACCTGGAAGGCCAGCCCGAGACCATCAAGCCCCAACTTGACGCTCTCCGCTTCTCCCTCAACAACAACGCTGCGTTGATGAACCTCAAGCTCGAGGCCTGGGAGGACGCTGTCCGTTCTGCTGGTGCCGCCATTGAAGTCAAGGGCATCAAGGACTCTGACCGCGCCAAGGCCCTGTACCGCCGTGGTTTCTCCTACGTCCGCCTCAAGGACGAGGAGGCCGCTCTCCGCGATCTTGAGCTAGCCCACAAGCTTATCCCCGAGGATGGCGTCGTGGCCAACGAGCTCAACGCCGTCAAGAGCAAGGCCGCTGCTCGCGCTGCCAAGGAGAAGGCTGCTTACAAGAAGTTCTTCGCTTGAGGATCGAGCAAGGACTGAGGACTCATTATATAATACCACAAATCAGAGGGCATAAGAGAACGGGCTAAAACTGAAAAAAAAAANNCCCCCCCCCCAAAAAAAAAAAAACAAAGATTTTGCAAAAAGTGAGACCCCGGACGAAACAGTTTGGTCCACGAATCAAAAATCAGGCGCGGCTTAAAACATTGGGAGGACATTTTTTAAAACTTCATCCACGGGAAGCGGGTAGGAGTCGGCGCTGATGAGATACCATTGCAATAAACATACGTCACCATATCACCTGTGTCTATGCCCGTAGATTTTCTTTGCAAAGTGCGTGAGGCTTATCTATCCAT
Organism: Calonectria naviculata; assembly: GCA_003031705.1. NCBI lineage: Eukaryota > Fungi > Ascomycota > Sordariomycetes > Hypocreales > Nectriaceae > Calonectria > Calonectria naviculata. Next base: position 2,670 of record NAGG01001346.1, read on the forward strand.
GTAAGTTGAGTAACATTTTGGGAAGGTCATTGCATTGCTGCAGCCTCGGTCTCTGCCCGAGTCGGTATCATGCCACGCGACTGAGGAAATGTATGTATGTATATATATATGCATGGCAACCCTGACAATATCCTCCCCCCCGAACCCTGCAACAGGGGAAGTAGATGAAATAAACAGACGAGCACATAAAATTTCAAGAATAACCAAATTGAATCTCCTGTTATATTAAATTACTTTCGATTAGTCACTTGCGCCGCCATAGGTGACCAACCTCGGCGGGGCAAGGGATATATGAATGTAGCATTGGGCATGCATGCGACTGAGGAAATACATGGCACAGCAAAACAGGCATCAATGGGTTAGAAAAAAACCTACAACGTAGCATTCGTTAACCTCACACGACGCCGGGACCAATTATTGAGACGAGAAGAGCGAACCTCGCGTCTTGTCTTATTCCTCTTTTGTCTACCAACCGAGGACAGATATGATGTAACACACGACCCAGCCAAAGTAGCGTTATGCAACCCCTCACTCCTTCTATTCATCCACAATGAGAAAAGAGGTATTTTTAGTCTGCCCTTTACCCCTTGTCCGGAAATAAGTAAACAATAGAAACCACACACCGGCCTGCTTCCACCAAGGAGGAAAATAAAATAAAACAAGGATCAAAGATCAAAAGCCAACTCGGATCGGTAAAGATATGCAGAGCGTACACACGTTTGACCTCCTGCCAACATGCCCGTCATGTAGTATATGCTCCATGTCTGCAGAGGCCATATGCAATAGTCCCAACCACGCCAGGTCTGTTGCACGCAATCGAGGTCGTCTCTAGAAGAAAAGTCCGCCAAGGACCGTCGGAATAAAAGCCAAAGAGGGGTTAAGAATGGAAGTCGGCAACAATAAACAAAAAGATGCCTGGTGTGCGACCAAGAAGGCCCTGCGCATCGTGTTCCTGCAGGCCTCCCCGCCGGCGCCGGCGCTGAGAACGAGAGTATAAGGTCGTATATATACATGCAGAGAAGAGAGCAAGTCAATCATCAGGTCGTGAAGCAAAGGGCCGTATCCATGCGCTCGTCACAGGCGTACTGCGCGCCTGTGCTCATGAGTGTCGTCGTTATGGTTTTGGTTGCTCCTTGTCCTTGTCCTTGTCCTTGTCTTTTTCCTTCTCCTTCTCCTTCAAGTGCTTATCAGGGCTTTCGCCACGACCACCTATACGCATGATACCGCTGAGAATCGTTCGGCCGACACGACCATTCTTGCCCTTGATCGTGTTGGTGGCGCTGGCGCTGACCTGGCGGAGGGTCCCATGCTTGCGACTCTCGGCATCCTTGTCCTTGTCCTTTCTGCGCCGCCACTCTCTGCTCTGTCGTCGGCTCAGCATGCCATCTTCCTCGCTGCCGGAGCTTCCAGGCTGGTGCTCGTAATCGTTCCACGTTGAGCCTGCATATGATAATGACAGGGAGTCCATCAGGGAGGCCTGCTCAATAGAATCGGTCACTTCCTCGGTAGGTGTGTATTCTCCATCATTGACTCGATATGACTCAACTTTGGCAAGGCAGGCATCTGCACGATATTGCAGGGCAAAACACAAGTCGTTGAATTGTGTTAGACCGTCGTCCACGTCGCCCTTCTTGTTCTCAATCGGCTTTGCATCCACCCACAGCTTCACCAAGCTGGCGTAGTTCCTGGTGTCGTCGATGAGATAGGGGAGACTGGGGAATCCCTCCTTTGCAGTAGGGCTCAAGCGCCCCAGGATGGTGATAGGCGTGCTGTAACCTGCGGGGACGAGGTTGGAGCTTCGATCTGCGGGGATGCTGCACACTTGGTCGATGTAGTCTCGGATGGACTGGCGCTGGACATTGAGGAACCTATTCATCGGCTCCATCCATTCCTCTCTCTTACCAAAGGTCGACAGGTTGGCAAGCTTCTGAAGAGCCTTGGCAATGAGCGTAAATGTGCGTTGGGCGCGGGGTCGGGGGTGATCACGTAGGAGGTTGAAGAGCTTGGGCGAAAGAATAGCCGGACAGATGAAACGAAGGAACAGGAAGCCGGACACAGAGGTGTAGGTGACAGTGCGGAGGAAGTCTCCATAGCGGTCTTCGGCCACTGCTCGAATGTACTTCAGGATGTGTCGCAACTCCGGGGGAAGTCGATTGGCCGACTCTGCAATGCAATTCCACACTTCGGTAGTTAGGTGGATCAACGTGCTCCAATGTTGGTCAAGATCAGCTCCCTGAGGACCCTTGCTCGGGTCGACCTCGCAGTCGGGGTTGATCTCGTTGATCTCGAAAATCTTTTCCTGAAGAATATCCTCCAGGTACTCCTTGCCCAATCGGCGCATGTGAAACTCAAGAGCCTGTGTCAGTAGGGAGTTGCCGCGGAAAAGGAGGTTTGCTTCTCCAGCAAGAGATTTGGTCATGTCTCGCACAATCAGCTCACGATCGGTAGATGAGTCGATCGACTCGTTTGACTTGAGCCGGCTGCTAAATCGGTACTTTTTCATGGTAGTCTGGCTTCCTATTCCATCGATTTCGTCTTCGACGAGAGCCATCAGCCAGTCGCTGGCCGAGCCCGAGACTTGGAAGATGTTCAAGAAGACTTCGGATAAGCGACGCAGCTGCCCAGGGAGTACAGAAGAGATTTGGGTCGTTAGACCGGCGGGGAAGCCATGGAGCAGGTCTGCGAGGGGCTGATACTCCCGAGCAAGAAGCACGACGTGCTCCTCATGCGACACTTTGATCAGCATCGATCCTAACGACTGCTGCTTGTCATCATAGACCTGAACCCACTGCTCCACCTCCTCGTGTCCATGGGGGTCAAGCGGGATATCGACACCACCAACCAGGAACTCTTGGAGGTTTCGAGTCTTGGGAAGACCCACCGAGGCCTGCAACAGATTACTCGAGCTCTCCAGATTACCTTCAACGCGCTTCAACACAACGGATAAAACCGGGGTCGAGGGGGGCAGATCGGTAAATTCACACTCTTCTCGCCAAAACGGATTTTTGGTCTCGGTTTTGGTTGTTGTTCTCGCCCTGACCTCGCCATCAAGGATGACCTCGGCCAGGTAGTTACCGACCAGGGGGTCCGGATTTGAATGCCTTGCCTTCTCCGGGATGGCGCTGTCGATACCAGAAGGTCGCCCTCTGATCTTGGCTTCCGTCACGCGGACATTAATTACCTTCTCTAACCGGAAGACTTCGCCCTCGTACTCGTTCTCGATGTCTTCTATCTCTAATATTTCGGAGTTGTTGGGGTCGTCAAGTTTATACATGTCTGGCACAGCGAACGCTCGAAGCAGCACGAGCCATACCTCGAAATGGACTCTGCTGTCGAGCGCTAGGTAAACTGGTCGGAAGATGGAGAGGTGCGTGGATGTCGACGAGTAGATTGGGAAAATGGCAATGCAGTATTCCTCGTCTAAAACCGTCCTATCAAGTTGCTGGACCGCACATCTCGACAACTGAGATAGTTCAATAACAGATAAAACGGAGACGTCATTTTCCGTTAATAGCTTAAATTCTCCGTTATCCTGAAGGATACAGGAGACTCGACGCCATGCAGTCGTTGGCGATCGCAAATCCTTGGTCGAGGGGCGTTTCACAATAGCTCGAGGAGTGGCTGCCAACCCCTTATCCCATAGCATCACCTTTCCTACTTTGATGATGCTTGTTGACTTGGGTTTTTCGGTGGACCACCCATGCCGTTTCAGATCAGGCCTGACTGGTGTGGGACTCGATGGCTTGCCGTTGGTGAGCTTGACGCCTGTCGGCTTCAGTTGCTGCCAACAGAGCAGGGCTGCCAGCCACAAATCAAACTCTTCGTCCACCAATGGGCATATTAGAATCTCAAGCGGGGGCTGGAGACAGACAAGCTCCAGGCATTCTCTTGGCGATTCCGGGGTATCGACAGGGAGCACTCGGCAACCTCTGAGGTCGGACACGAGGGGGATGTGAAAAGGGCCGTTCTGACCGGAATCAAACATCAAGCATCCCTTTTCCTCTTCAATGTAGGCCACGCCAGAATGCCACGGCCCACCGGTTTCACCCTGGTACTCGATTTCACCACGCATTCTGCCGCACAATGTTCTCATCAGCAGTAACACCTTGTTTGCATCATCAGTTGCAATTGGCAGCGGGAGAGAGTCAATAGTGGGAGGGGGTGAGATCAGGGGAGAAGTCGGGCGGGACATTTGTTTCTTCATGAGGCGCTTGCTGGAGGCCTTTTTTTCCTTGTCCTTATCTTTGATGGTCAGAGTGGGGACCGAGGTGGGTGGCAATTCCCTCGTCGACGGGGGTGGTGAAAATGTCAGTGTATCTAGTGAAGCAGTGGGCTTCGGCTCGTCGTGGTGAGAACCAGACGAGCTCACACTGCCGACGCGGTGCCGCTCCCCGGACCCGGGGACGTTCCGCTGGGTCAGCGAGGCGGGATCTATTGTCCTGGTCCTGGGTCGCATGCTGCCACTCGTATGTCGTAGCTGCTGCGGGGGGCTTGAATCGCCGCTCTCGTAGGAGTCTGAGAAGGCGTCGTGGAATACTATGCCTTGGCGGCGGACGGGGCCGCCAGGGATTGATCGCGGGGAGCTCTGCTGGGAGCCGACGCCAATGTGCGTCTCGGCGAGTGCAGGCGGAATCGCTGGCTCAGAGATATCAGGGGTGACGGCACGAATGGTGCCAGAAGCATTGAGTGTGGCTCTAAAAGCGGCCCTCAGGTTCGATGCGCTGGAGCGCTCCATATTGGGGTCGCGGTGGACGGTGAGTGGAGTCAACTGGTTACAAGCAGCGGTGTTGCTACTATCGTATCTCAGGTAGGTTTGTCCGTCCATGTCTCGTGATAGCAAGCCTAGGCCATTGTTCGTCTACCTGCAGGTGCACGAAGTCATCCCACATTGAAGGCCAGAGGAGTAGGAGGGAAAGGCTGCAACAGCAGCAGCAACGGCAGGCGACAGCGCCTGAAGGAGTGATGCTGGTCCCTAGGGACTGGACGTCGTCACTATCGTCGCTGGTGGTGGCGGTGCGCGAGGGGAGTCGTGCTGGTCGTCGTCGTAAGAGATGGGATGATCGGTGATCGGTGGCGGGTGGGTGACGGGCGGTCGGACGGGACAGGCAGGCGGAAAATCGAATCGAAGTTGGAAGCTGGAGTCGAAGTTTCCAAAGCCCAATCACCGAGTGCGGCTGCGGGGATGGCTTAGTCTCGGGGGGAACTCGTGGGCTGTAGCTGGAGCGAATAGGCGGGACCGGCAGCTCAGCATGCTCGATCTGCAGGGCCGAAAATTGACGGGCGCAGTGGCAGGAGGAAGAAGCAACGAGAGAGCGACGTGCGGCACAGGCAGCGAGACAGAGGCGCTCACGGGCGGTGGCGTTGACGGAGTGGGAGCGGGAAGAGGAGGAGAGTTGAGAGGGAGGAAGGAAGGGAAAAAAAGGTTGACTCGAATCGAGGTTCAAGAAAGGCAGAGTCGGGGTGAGAAGAGAGTGCGGTGTAGCTAAGAGCAGCGTATGAAGGCCATGAATGAATGGGGTCAAGTGGGTGGGAAAGTGGCGACACACACTGAAGAACCCAAGCCCCAGCCCCAGCCCCAGTCCCAGCAGATGGTAGGCCCCCCGGTTCGCAGGGCCCAGCGCTCACTGGGAGCGGGCGGGAATAAGCTAAGTGAAGGCGTGCGGTGTTGGAAGTGAAAAGAATGCGCTACGCCCCAGAGCAGTGGGATAGAGAGAGGGTGCGAGGGAGACAGGATGGGACAGGACAGGACGGGACAGGGTCGCTGCACAATCTACCTCCAGGACCTTCAGCGCAGGTACCTGCAAATCTCCGTTCTGGGTTGGCTGGCTGTTATGTAGCCCAGCTCTTAGCTGCCGATTATGTACTTCTCCCTGATCTCTCTCACTCACTGACGGCACACGGGACAGGAGCAAAGCTGTGTTGCGATTGGCCTCCGCCGACGTCTTGTTTCGAGCGCCGACTGATGGTAGGTGCTGCGCGTTTGCAGGGTACCGGGTTGTAGCTTGTAGGCTCGCCCACTATTCAGGACCGGGTCAAACTTCTTGTTTGCTTCTGGAGCGCCCTCACAATTACGGCCACGCTTCGTATTCTCCCTTCCCTTGCTTCTTCCCCTTCTCGCGGCCTTCTTGCACACGCACAGAGCTTGACGGACAGAGGCACTAACTCATGAATACTACTCGGCTGCGGTGCCACAGGCAGGGGGGTCGCCGTCTCCTGATGTTACTGGTTGATTATCATACGTCTCTTCCGTCCCGTCTGAGAGCGGGCGGGGGGGTGGTTTTTTCCTTTCCCATTCCCCTTCCATTCTTTTTATTTGTTTTTTTGGGCTGTGGGTTCGAAACCGGCCAAGTGATCCAGCCAGCCAGAGACTCAGATGCCGGGTCTGTGTCGATCAAAGCACCGGTTTGGTACGACGTAAAGGCACGGCATTGCATGGCTGCTATGCCGCACATTGGCGCCTCTTTGTTTCCACTTGCGAGACGGGATTAAAGTCCAATACAACCCTCCATGTCGCGCCAGGGGGCTTGCCTGATCAAAGCACGCCCGGCACTCCGCATGTGCCTCTCTCTAACAAGGTAAAAGGTAATTTGGCAGAGAGGCCATATTCAATTGCAATAACCAGACCCGGAGGAGTGGAAGTGGAGCACAGAGGAGCGTCCTGGTGGAGAGCTTTCCCTCATGCCCCTCCCCGCCTCCCATTGCTCCCTTGGTCCTTAATCCGTCAGTCCACGCTGGGCATAGCTCTCGGCCGCCTCCAATTGCGACTCCGTTATGAGGAAGCCCGCAAAAGCCCACTCCAAACTTTATGCCGAGGGCTGGCTCGCAGGCTCGATTTGGCGGCGGCGGCTGATCTAGGTACCGGCCACAGAAAGGCTCGAGGACGGCGCCGAGTTAGCATGGACAGGCAGCCAAAGTTTCCCCGTCCGTCTGTAAGTGAGAGTTTCGGATTTGAGCTACACTGACATAATCGGGCACACCCCGGAGAGTCGCAAGGCTCGACTCTATTTGCCCAACGAGAGACAATGTGCCCATGCTGAGCCAGCCTTGCCGCACACAGACCGGGGGAGAGACAAGGGCCTGGGGCCCGATGGCGAAATACACTGGATCCAGAACGTTGCCGAAGGCTTCCATGCCAAGCAAGGCGAAGAGGCTCCGGGCATCGCCCTCCACCTCATCAAAGCCGAGGCCAGCCTCAGTGTCCACGTCACGGGCTCACCATCCTGCCCGTGGCTTGCCTCTGTCCCATCCTCCTCCCGGGGGGCTTATAAAGATGTGTGTGATGGTGGGTACGGTTACCGAACAGCTCCAAACGCCCAACAACGGCTCGATGGTGCCTGTCTAATCTCATGGAGTGATGCAGAGCTCCCGCCCGGCGGCTTACTGAGCTAACGAACGAAGGGAATACAGCACACCAGGTCACAAGCTTCCATTGCCATGTTGAAGAAGAAAAGTAAAATAAAACCAAGAGAATTTATAAATAAGTTGTGCTAGTACAACACGGCAGTGTGTCTGGTGGTCTTCACAATTAGTTATCCTCGGCCACCTCAGTTGATGGCTCCCGTCTACGAGATACGTCGCTGGAGTATCGACGCCATGCCTCCAGGGAATTAAGTGACGATGGGGCGCGATCCAATCTCAACGTCACTCGGACCCCGGTAGCAACTCTTCGCCATGGGGCCGGGTGGTCGTGTGGTTCTTGCAAAGCAGGGTCCCCAAAACCTTCGGGTAGATGACCGTTCTTGGCGGCAACAAAATAAGCGAGGATTCTCGATATCAAAAAATAAAATGATTATCGGATCGCATAAAGAAGAAATGTCAATCACAACAATGACAAGATGAGGCGACCTGTCAATCCCTCCGAGAGGCACAGCTCAGCCGGCCTGCTCGTTGCTGCAGCTCCTGGCGTCGTGCTACGCCCGCTAGAGTCAAGACATCGGACGGATCCTCCTCGCATAGGAGCCGATCGAAGGCATCTGACCATTACCTGCACCAAAGCGCCGTTTCTGTCATCGTCTCCTCCCGAGTTCATTCCACTAAGCCCAAGCCTCTCCCCTAAAGACGGGATCTTCGCCAATCCGAGCACTACTACGCCTCTCACCCCAAGCCACCAATCCTCCGTAGTGTCGGTGCGCACAGCGCCGTCCCCACTGCCCGGCCCAACTAGGCCCGGAAGCCAAGGGGCCATGGTGGTCAACGCCTCGTGGATGAAAATGGATATTGAGCGAAAGACGCATCAGGAGAGGACGGACCTTTTTTTACACCTCGTTGTTTCGTCTCGTCTCTATCGATGCGGGTACATGACGCCGGCGGAAGGAGGAAAAAAAAAAAGGAGTTGGCAGATGGTCGGCGTCCCGTCTGGAACGGAGCACAAAGTAGCTAAAGTCTGCTTTATTTTGTGTAGTAGCTGGGCATACAAGTAGCTACAGAACCAGGTCCACGACTCAGGCAGCACGTCAAGTTGAGGTAGGTGTTGTCAAGCTCCCAATTGGTCAAGCATTTGAATGAGCTACCTTGTCAAAACCAGCTTCAGCTTGGATTTTCAGACTCCATGGTACGATATGAAAGAAAGAAAAAACAAAACAAAGCAAAAACACAACACCACCACGACGACCACCAACAACATCAACAAGGGTCGGGTCGAAGGCGGCCCATGGACCGAGGCCGAAACCGCTATAGAAAAAAGCGTCGAACCTTGAGCTGGCTGCGGTAGCCCAAGCAGAAAGTTCCAGTCTTCTTGCTCTCGCTCCCCCCCTCCCCACGTAAATTCCACATCCGGAGGCCCTCAACGGTACTAGGCAGCTTCACATGCTCCAATCACTCACATCTCCGAATTCCCTCGTGATGGCATGGGTCACAAGATGGGAAAAAGCAAATCCCCATCTTGCGTACCAGACATGTGGGGATTTGAGGGGACAAGAGAAGATGAGGAAACAAAACGATTATTCAGTCATCAATTTTTTATTTTTTATTTTTTACGTCTTACACGTTGGGAGGGGCCATTTTCATGTCATGTCCAGATACAGACACCAGATCGTCGTCAACCCCAAGCGAATGGAAGGCCTTCAACGACTCACTTTCCAGCCTCCCTCAGACGGCATGGCGCATTTTGAGTCTGGTTTGGACGGGGACCCGTCGTGGTTGTCTAATGCGCCCTAGTTTGTAGACGCTCTAGTGCAATCTTTGCTAATTTGCCCGCCATCATGCTCGGATGAACAACGATGCAACGCACGTTCAACGAAACCAGGCTAGTGAACCCCTCTCTCGGGGTCCACGCAGGGATGCATCGCTTTGTGACTCTGTTTTGCTTTTTTTGCGTCTTTGTTCCCTTGACGAGAAGCAGCACTGGCGTTGTTTTGCTTTTTTAAACAATTTTGCCTATTTCCAGATTTCCCCAGGTGCAGGAGGCGAAACCAAAGATCCCAAGGATCTTGTATGTGATACCACCCTCCGAGGAGGCATGAGCGCGATTCCGTGATTGGGCCAATGGTGCTCCTCGGAACCATGTCTCGCAGGCAGTAGGCATGATGCCAGAAACAACGTCGTCCAGGCGGGCAGGGGGGCGTGCCACTGAATGCAACTTCAACATGCCAAAACTTCTTTTTAGCCTTATCCCAGGAGGCAGCAACGGTTCCGACTGGTCTCTCTGGCGTCCCAGCCAAGGCAGGGATGCTCCTCCATGTTGACGGCTCTCTGGATACTCATTCGCGGACCAGAGCGTGGGGGATGGCTCCTTGACAAATTACCTCTCGCTCGCAGTTGCCAGGCTGCACACCGCATGTCCACCAGTTCTGTCAATCCGGCACACGCAGGCCAAAGCTCTTCAAACCCACACGAAACACCACAGAGGTTGCTGCTGTCCGGCCTCATTTCTCACGTGGTGCCACGGCCAACCCAGAGGCCGTCTGCTCCCACCCCTGTCCGCCGGGCCCTGTATGTCTTGGTCGTCCACCCCATTCACGCTCATGGATCCGACGCACTCGACGCCCTCCGCCGTCTGCGAATAGGGAGCCGGGACAAAGTCGCATGAGAAGCCAGGATGCCTCTGCGATGTCGATATTCATCCTGATGCATATGCCGCCAGCGACACTACGGTGAGTGGCCTTTGCGCAGCATAAGTCGGGCTACACAGCTAGCGCTGTTGTACAACGCGGCGCTCTCCAATTTTGGCCGCGACAAATCCTTGTTCCCGGCAAGTGCTTCAGGGTCTTTGTCGTCCGCCCAGAGCCGTCTGGAGTTGCAAGTACGCGGCTGAGATCCACTCATGGCAATACCTTCACAGCGTCGCGCTGTTTGTGTAATTACGCGTATTCGGTCTCATACTGCTACGCCGCTCTCCGCGTTCAGCCCTACCCTCCCCAGCATCCGCCCATTCTCGCAATGTTGTACTCTGTTGGACCAGTACCTCTCCGTCTTGTTTCGGTGGCCCGTTGTATCACGCTGATCACTCGCCCGAGCTATGGGGCTTCCCGAGTGGTTCGTGCCTCGCGCCAGGCTAGCCGAGAATCGCTACCAGTGGTAAGGAAAAGGCATGTTCCGTGCTCATTTCTGGAACGAGGGATGGCCCTAGGGTGTGGTATCAAGTACAGTGCAAGGCTGCTAGCTCTGGTACAAAAATCATGCCCGTTGTGCATTCTATACTTGGCTTGTACCCCGGGGAATCAACATGTCTAATTACCGTGGATGATTACATCCGGGAGTGAGCTAATACAGAGGCAATAGATAATTTTAATCATCCTTGTCCCGTAGACTGATTCCTTTTAGAGGCAGAATAAGCGAACATTCGAATCATCTCTTGTGATTGAGGCTAAATGCCCTGCATGGACTGGACAATGTATGGGATTGCGTCCAAGGATATTTGTCATTCCTCCCATGACGATTTTGGGGCAAAGTCTGACTGGTTTGAACCACTTAGAAAGATGACTTTTTAAAATTATTAACCCGTATTCTCATTGCTCATCCATTTATTGTCCTCTGGCTGAGTCCCCATAAACTTGACGGTTCGGTAGCTGCATCTTTTCCAGCCGGCATCAACTTTAACTTGTCTTGATTATGACCCGAGTATTTAAAATAAACTTTGAAGAAAACTCTCTCGTCTGGTGATTCTTTTCGGTATATATGGATATTGAAAATCGAACACTGGGTGTCATGACCATGCGTTTCCGCAGGTTAGTGGTGTCGCTATTTGCATTCTAACACTGTGATGGTCAGCTCCATCGACGAGAGCATCACATGCCATATTCTGTTTTCACTTTCAATTAATTCTTGTATACGATTTCCATATTCTAGTTTTACTATACTGTGCTTCTGACTTCTCTGCGAATGCAATTTGTATAAATTAAATGAGTCTTGCTGATTAGAGCTAGCCATAACCACCCAGAAGGCGTGACTGAAAAAAAAAAATAGAGAATGAAACTAAGGAAATAAAGATGGCCAAATAGTTACTTACATAGTGCGATATTAGCAGGAATCTGGATAGTAGGTCGAATCATGTAAAGATGAAGCAACAATATAGCCATGTTCGTTCCCCAGTACTCTAGAAGCTAATACTCGACCAGTAATGGTAACTAATCTGACACATATGACAATAACGTTCTTGTCATATATGTCAGGGCATGTTGGCTAATTTAGGCTTTATGATTGCTGTTTTACAAGGAGCAGAGTGCTTGGCGGACGGTCTTAGCTCATGATCTCAACAAAACTAAACATCAACTTGCCTCGCTTCTGACTTTGCATGATATCATATTTAACTCATCACTTGCTCAGATCCCGCAATGAGAACAAAAGTATTTTGAATATGGAGTTAAATAAGACTAATATGAGGTGATATTATGTTTTATCTTTATTTCCTATATCATTCTTATGGTCGTTTTTGCCAAGTGAAAAAAAGCGGAATAAGGGTATGAGATGCCGGACAAGTCTGAATACCCATGCTGGACATGCACTGCAGCCCACGTTTCCAGTACTGAACCAATCTGTACCCTCTGAGCTGGCTTTGCTCTGTGTCTGAAAGTTGCCGGCCTATAGGGCGTAATAACGATGCACCATTATCCGTACCAATATACTCCAACAATAATTGTCATGGTTGAAATGCACGGAGCAGGCGTAATGAGACGAGCGAGCAAAGAGCAACAATAGGGCGAAGAGAAAAAAAAGACGTCTTCTTGACGAGATAACTTGAACTTCCAAAAGCCTGACAGAAAAATAACAACAATCGACAACCACAATAAATTGTACCTGATTCCCTGTAGCGCACGCATAAAGCAACTCGACGCCAATAAACTTGTCTTCCAACTCCCAATTGCCAAATTCCAGTCCCCGTTGCTCGAACCCTTATCAAAATGTCCCCAGGGGGGTATCGTAATAGAAGAGAAGTAGGTGTGAAGTGAAGTGAAACAGAAACAAAACGCAACCCCGTATCCACCACGTGGTCATGGATTCTCGATTGACATGTCGCCTCCCGTCGGGAAAGGCTTATCGGGGAGCGGTACCCTCAGTGGGGCTGGTGGGGATGCTTCGAACATTGCTGAGATCGGTACTACCCGTTCGTCGCAAGGCCTGGCTCATGGTTTCAATGTTGAGGTCACCTGCAGGAGGGCTGACATTGAGGTTGAGGCTTAGGTTGTTGATGCTGGTGGGGCTGCCGAGAGGCTTCCGAGACGGGCTCAGTTCAATGCCCTTCATGCTTCCTGGGTTGCTCGTGGGCGGGCTGGTTTCGGGACCCTGGCTCGAGACTGGTGATCGAATGGGAGAGGGGGATCGGTTGAGTGCCGCAGGGAACGAGGTGAGCCCTGCCAGGTGGATGCTGTCGCGGGATCCGGGAACAGCCGAGTGTGAGCCGTGTTCAGCTTGTACAACGTCGGCAAACGAAATGAAGGACAGGCGGCGAACGTCTGAGGAATCGAGAGACCCATAGTTGGAGGCGTTGTCGGGAGAAGAGAAGTTTTCCCGGTCTGCAAAGGAAGCGAGCTCTGCAGCCCATTCGCTTGCAGTCTGCTCGTACGCGGGGATGGTGTTGTGACCTCCAGTGACGGCGACGGCAGCTGGCTGGTGAGAGGTGTGTGTCACGATCTCTACCGAATCGGGGTCGAGCTTCTCGTTCGTGATGGCCTCGGAAGCATCGTCCAAGACGGCGGGGATGTGGTTCTCGGTCTGGATGTGTGTTGGTATCGCCGGGGAGTTGGTGCCGAGAATGGTGCTCTCCTGGACATCGCGCTCGAAAATTTGGGAAGTGGCGGGCGAGGACAGGCGTGGCGAGCCGGAGAAGCCACGGCTTGGAGAAGAAGGCAGCACGAAGGCCTGGTCACTCTGGATGACTCCCGAGGACTGGGTCGTCGACAGCTTCGAAGCATCCCGAGAGAGCGAGGGTGGGCTGGCTGTGGTGGAAACTGGGTTGGACGAGGGTTGCGATCGGGCGTCAGACTTGGAGCTGTCGGTCGACTTCTTGGTGACGGGGGCCTTCTTCTTTCCGAATCCAAACAGGCTGCGCTTCTTGGGCTTCTCATCCTTCTTGGATCCTTCCAGATGGCCGGCGTCGTCGGCCAACAAGTCGCCAGCTCGCGGCGTCGAGGCGTTCAGCTGATCCTCGGCCAGGATGGCCTCGGCATATCGACCAGTCGGGGTCACGTTGGCAGGCTCGGCGAGACTCATCATGTATAGTTGTTTGGTGATTATGGGGACACAGGTGTATGTTGGTTTTCACGAACGGAGAGGAGAAAAAGATCGGGGGAGGGACAGGGACTTGGATGTATGTTTATTCTGGGAGCCAAGCGAGTTAGTAACCGTGCCCTCGTAATGCAGTGTACGTGCAAAGGCCAAGACCGCATGAAGGCTGAGGCAAAGAAGCAAAGGTTGGTGGGGAGCGTTAAAATAAAAATAATCATGGGCCCGGCCGTGCAACGACGGCGGACGGGGACAGGGAACGCTCCGCTATTCGCTGGCGCCAAGGGAAGGGGGAGACATTAAGACCGGCAGTGGGAAATATCGAATACAGCACATACCTCTGGCGTCCGTGGCTCCCGATCCAACTCACAGGAGACCCGCTGCGGCCAGCGCTAGTTGATAGGGACCAACTAATGACGGCTGTGCCGTTGTCCGCTTTGCCGCCGTCTCGTCTGGATTCCGGGCCTGTCAGTCGCAGAGGGGCCACTTTGAGGGCTACAGTGACGCAACACGACGGGGCTCGAAGCGCGGCAGGCGAGGGAGGCAGACGAAAAAAAAATAAAAAGAGAAGAAGGTCGAGCAGGAGCGTGGAGCCCGGAACTGTGGTGGAGGGAGCAAGAATAATAGATTGCCCGCCGTAGACGATGTAAAGTAAAGGAGAGGCGCGCGCGATTGTGAGTGTGACGTTCCCGCAAACGTTTGTAAAACCAAAGGGGGAAAAGTGTATGGGAAGTCGTCAGAGGGTGTGTTGGCTTGGTTGGCGACGACAGGGTTGGGGTTGGCAAGGCTCGGGCTGGTTGGAAGGATTAATGTCGAGCTGTTGGACCGGAGGCGAAGGGGGGATTTGCGCGTGGTGTGTGGGGGGGAGGAGGAGGAGGAGGAGGTGGAGGAAGCAGCGGAGTAACAGCAGCAAACGATTTAGACGAGGACGAGGAAGACGTCCCGAGACGACGCGGGCGACTGCAAAAAGGCTTTTTATCTGGGAAGACAAGACCAGGAAGCCCAAGAGCAAATGTCAGCCGATGGCGTGTCTTGCGCGTGCGTCTGTGGCTGCGAAAAAAAGGGACCGAAGCGCCAGAACCAGGCTAATAGAATCTTCGGTGATGTGACGAG
>NAGG01001348.1:0-15095 GCA_003031705.1 Calonectria naviculata
CGACCCCGACCCCGACCCCGACTTCCCCACCAACAGCGACAGGCTACCTATCCCTCCGCCGAACCCGCCCCCCCGTCTCTCACTTCTTCCACCACCATCACGGCGGATGGAGTAAAGGCGATGGCTCATGCCCCGCTACTACGACAGAACACGGCCCCGGTCTTCCCAAACGGCAACGGATTTGGTCTACAGAACAGCATGAACCATGCGCCGCGCGCCAGCCAACTCTCGGGCTCGACAGCCATTGCTGGCTCAACCGCGTCCCTGAGCTCTCTCGCCAGTGCCGCCACTGTCGTCCCCCACAATGGCGGCCCCGTCCAGGCCACCGGCAACATCATCAACCAGAAGGCCGATGCCTCCCGCTCTCTATACCAGATTTGCATCTCCCTAAAGCAGCGTCTCAGCCAGGTCCCCGGTTTCGAACCATTCCTCGAGCAGCTGGACCCCAATGACCCCGTCGACCCTCTCTGGAACCTCTTCCGCTCGGGATACCCCCTCCTTACCGTCTACAACTCGCTCCGACCCGCCGAAGAACTCAGAGTGGAGGATCCTAATGCCAGCGAGGCAAAGAAATCCAAGATTGCCATTTTCAAATTTGTCCAGGCTTGCATGAAGGAGCTGAAGGTCCCTCCCTCGGAGAGTTTTGTGATTACAGATTTGATGGGCAACGACACAAGTGGTTTCGTAAAGGTACGTTGCTTTTAAGCGCCAGGCGCAGTCCACCCCTCGTGCTGCTGACATTTGCTGACCACGCACCACTTTAGGTTACCCAAGTTGTCAACTATGTTCTCGACCTCGCTGAGCAGCGCGGCTTCTTGATGCAGCTGCAGCCATATCCCGAAGATGAACTCTCAGAACCTGCCGGCGGTTCGCAGATGACCTACCGAGATCACATTGTGAAGGAATTAGTTGATACCGAGCGCAAGTATGTTCAAGACTTGGAAAACTTGCATGATCTCAAGAAGAGCTTGGAAGAGAAGGGCGCCATCACAGGTGATATTGTTCACCAAATTTTCCTCAACATCAATGCCATTCTGGATTTCCAGCGACGCTTTCTCATCCGAGTTGAAACGACGAATTCGATGCCCACCAGCAAGCAGCAATGGGGTGCGCCTTTTGTTACGTACGAGGATGCCTTCGACATTTACCAGCCCTTCATCGCCAACCAGCGCAAGGCTGCTCTGATGGCTAACCAGGTCTTTGACAAGATCCAGCTTTCAGACCACCCTGTTGCCGCCGACTTTAACACTCTAGATGGATTCTTGCTGAAGCCTATGCAGCGACTAGTGAAATACCCGCTGCTACTTAAAGTATGTTTAAGAAAAAAAGTAACTTTTGTCAACGGACAACTGACACACCGTAGGACTTGGCCAAGAAGACCGAGGATGCAGAGACCAAGGCCGACTTGGTTTCTGGTTGCGAAGCAGCTGAGCGAGTCTTGAAGAAGGCTAACGAGGCTGTCAACCGGGACATGTTGGATGAGGCTCTTGAAGACCTAATCAGCCGAGTCGATGATTGGAAGAGTCACAAGGTGGAACAGTTTGGAAAACTTCTCCTGCATGGTGTTTATGGTGTCATTACCGGCAAAAACGATCAGGAGAAAGACGTGCGTCAACACCAGCCTATGAACCCCGTTGCCAAAGACTGACTTGAAGACAGTACGAGATTTACCTGTTCGAATGCATACTTCTCTGCTGCAAGGAAATTTCCCCCAACAAGAGCAAAGACAAGAAGGATAAGACACGGTCCCAAGGACCCAAGATCCGAAACAGAAACGCTAGATTACAGCTCAAAGGCAGGATCTTCATGACCAACGTGACCGACATTGTGTCCTTGTCAAAGCCCGGTAAGAGCTATATTTCTTCTATACTATACATTATTTTTCTGACACAACTGTAGGTTCCCACAGTGTCCAGATTTGGTGGAAGGGTGACCCCGGTGTTGAGAACTTCACCATCAAGTTTTCGCAGGAGGAGGTGATGAAGAAGTGGGCTGCCGGACTCGAGACCCAGAGGAAAGAGAATGTGCCCCGGACTTCACACCACTCGGATAGCATCGCGCCCGACTTTGCATGGACCAGAGATCAAGCTCACGCCCTGGAGAACCCATACCTGCAACAAGACGACGATGACGATGACGAAGACTATGGCCCTGCCACGGCCCCTCCACAATTCCCCATCCACTCAACGGCGGGCCAAATGCCGCGAACCGCTTCCAGCGGCAATTTGCGCGCCAGGGCTGGAACAGGTGAGAGCAGCCAGTCTCTCGCCAGCATGGTCCGAGCTGCTCCTCCGCCCCGATTCCCAATGCCCGCACCGCCAACCCCCCTCAGCCTGCAGACGGGGGCCAACGGAGCTCACTCACCTGGAGCCTGGGCCGGCGATAGCTACTTTTCTCCCACAGCCGAGTCTCCAGCCTCGTCTCGGGCTAGCACCGCCAGCGGCATGTTTACAACACCCAACTATGGCTTTTCCAAAACCGGCACTCCCCAAGGATGGGAAGACAACAACCGATACACAGCCCCGGCTCTTCCACGTGCCCCGTCTCGCGACGGAAGCTCTCCTAACCCCAACATGATGAATGGGCGAAACCCTCGAGGGCCTTCGCTGCCAGCAATGGCTTCTCAGAGCCAGACGGCAGCCCAGCAACAGAGGAGTCGATCCTACAGCACGCCCGATATCAACGCACCGGGCATGCCCCGATCCCGTCAGCCCAGTCAGGGCAACATCCCTGCCGTGCCTGGCATCCCGCAGCACCTGCATCCCGGCCATGACAGCCACGTATCCCGGGTTCAGAACGGATCCCCAAGGAACGACCTGCCGATTCGAGCCCAGACAAACAGCCCCGGCGCCCAGCGAGAACGGCTGCACCAGCACTCGGGAAGTCTCGGAGGCACCATGAATCACTTCCCCGTGCAGCCAGTCTACTCCCGCGGAAACACTCCCAACCCTGGCGGAAACGCGCTGCGAGTTGACCCCGTCGCGGCCAACTCGCGGACGGCGTCTCCCGCTATGGGGGCTGGGGTCGTGCCCCCATCGGCCGCCTCGACCCCTGCACCCCTCGCTACTCCAGACCTGCCTCTGCCAACTCAGCTGAAGGTGCGTGTCAACTGCGAGACGGGCAACTATGTCACCCTGGTCGTGGCCTTCAACATCACATACCAGTCTCTTATCGACCGTATCGATGCCAAGCTGGCGCGCTTTACCAACAGCAGCATCGGCAAAGGCGTTCTGAAGCTGCGGTACCGCGATGAGGATGGCGACTTTGTGACAATTGAGAGCGATGACGATATCCAGATCGCCTTTACTGAATGGCGAGAGGGCATGAGGAACTACGCCAACGGTGTCGGAGAGATAGAGCTCTTCTGCGTCGGCGACACTTCCTAAACGGCCTGCATAGTTCCCAATCCTGGGTTCAGGATTGGGTTTCTGGGGGTGAGGGGGGAAGAGGTAGGGAAAGAGGACGTTGGAGCATTGTGCTAGGGATACCCATGGATCACACGCATTTTCGGCGCACGGAATATTCATCTTTATTTCTTCGACTATGATCTAAGGCACGATAACGAATGATCGAGGGCGTACTCAGCGAACGGCATAAATCATATAGACACGACACGGCAGCGACTTGCACCAAACAACTTTTGAAGTATATCATACACCGACTATACACGGGTTTCTTCTCAACGCCCACTCAAGCCGCTCCTTGGCGCCATTTCTTGGCTCTTTTTGGGTTTTCTGGCGCTATTTATGCCTTACCTTTTGGTTTTACTAGCCACCATTGCATAGGGATTTGTGTTGGGGATGCAACATACGGCGTCAACCACCATTTTGATGGGACTGGAGATGACACTATCTTCGGCCCATGTCCTGTTTTTCTTGGGCTTAACCAACGGGGACTTTGATCGGGATTCGTATCGCGTTCTGTGCTTTTATTTTATTTGGGACTCGTGTGACTATTTTTTTACTTTGTGGATTTTTTTTTTGTTTCACCCAGGACTGGATCGACATTGTTACCCCCTCTGTTTTTTTTTTGTTCACCATTATTACCTTCATATGATCTGGCGCTATTATCGAATTGGGGCCACCGGAAAGCACGTACTTATTGTTGACCACTTTATTATTTTTAGGCCTCGTGTCGATGGAATTCTTCTTCTTTTTTATTTTTTTACATGTTGACGATAGTAGAAGGTGGAGAGGACTGAGTGAGATATTACGGAGGATTCGATGGTGCAGCGGAAGGTCCGAGAAGGATGCCTTGCAGGGAAGATAGAGAAATGCAAGCACTTTGACTGAGTCCCCTCTTTTCTGAACGTTATATGTGAATTTTCCTATTTGAAGCTCTGTGTTGGTACTTGTGAGAGAAGTTTCGTTAAATATTTGGAAAAAGGTCTTGAGAGATCCATTGTCATTGTATTGTACAGCGCTAAATGTACATTTCCACTTCATCAGTCACCCAGTCGTGTCCGGGTCATGTTGTACAGGTATTCCTCTTTCAAATGCAGAGCCTTGTTGTAAAACGCCCATGAATGCATTTTCTTTTTTTTCTCATAACCGCCTCTTTCTTGTCGTGATCTTTCGTCCTCGGTGAGTGTTTCTCCCCTCTCTCACATCAACACAAAGATGCGCATGATTATGCTTTGAACCATCCCATTTCTGTCGTGCCACAGATATCCCTCTCCCTCTCCCGTTAAAAAAAATAGAATAAAACCCAAGCCTCCCCTCATATTTACTTTTGCTTCCGGGGCGCCGTCATGTACTTTTGCATACGTGACAGGTGGTAGTTGATGGTGTTGGGGGCGGCGGGCGGCGCGGGAGGACCGTCCATGCACTTGCGGAGCTGGTTCTCGACGGCCGCGCAGCCGGTGGCGTTGTAGCCAGCAGAGGCCCAGCAGGCTGTTTTCGGAAGTTAGCTTCAACTTTGTTCCTTTCTTTGGGGGGGGGGGGGCTGCAAATTCTTGGTCCCAAGCAAAAAGTGGTCTCATGGTGGGATGTGCCCATGTGAACCACGTTCTTTTGTCGACACAAGAACAGCTCCAGGAATAAACGCACCGAGGACGCTGGACATGATGGCGATGCAAGGGTTCTCGGGGGCTCGCTTGGGGTTGTGCACGCGCAGAGTCTTGAGGGGAGGGAGGCGGATCGCCTTGTGTCGGCCGGTCATGGTGGGCGAAGAGCGAGAGAGACGTGGGAGATTCGGAGGCGAAGTCGGGTCTCAATTGACGTCGAACCGGGTTCTGCGATGCGCGCAAAAGGGGATTATAGCCAAGGGATTGCGCTGGGTGCCGTTGGAGCTGGGCTCTGCGTTCGTCCTTTGTCCCCAAAACGTCCAGAGAGCTCTCTCGCGATGTGCTCAATTGGCAAGTCGAGAGCGAAAGTTTGGAGTTGAGAGTGGGGGTCACGTGCGGGCGGTGAGGCGGGAGATGTTCGGATGTGGGGACAATTGAGGTCTGGATGCTGTTGTTAGGTGGGAGGGTATTCGGACAACAGGAAGAGTTGCAATGTTTATTTAGTAGGGAAAAATGTCAATCATAATTTGCTCTAGATTGGATTATTAACTCATTTTGGTCTCAAATACATGTACAAAAAACTGCGATAGTATACATGTTTTGGGTCGATAGCCTGTCCAATTACTAATGAGGCCGAGGGTATTGGTCCAGCGTATCATAATCCCGGAGTCTACATTGCTCAAGCGATCTTCAGCGTTCACATCTCACCTCCTTTTCCTTCCATTTATATCAAATGCGAGGGCTCTATACTATTGACTTCATCAGGATTTTCTAGAGACCTCTTGCTAAATGGGATGCTTGATAACTTGCTAAAGATTGTGGGCAAGCAACTTTGTTCGACAAGCTATCAAGCATAAACTGTAGACGACTAACAAAGGAAAACGCAAACGGGGACAATTGTACCTAAAAGTAATACATAGAATATTCTCTAGACTGACTATTTTATTATAACAAAAAAAGGCTCCTTTTTCTTCACGATACCCTCCATCATTTTAAGCTGCACCTCCTCGGCCTCTTCCAGCCGACCCAGTTTCAAAAGAACGGCTGCAAGCTCGCTCATCCTGCGCATTGTTTCAGGGTGGTCAGGGCCCAGCTTTGTTTGATTGGCCTCAACTATTTGCCTCAATAAAACCATGACTTCCTCCAACCGGCCTTGTTCCGCGTACACCAAGGCAAGGCGTTGCAAACTGGCAAATATGGCTGGGTGATCCGGTCTCAATGTCTCCTTGCGGGATTCGATTATTTGTAGCAACGGCTTCTCCATGTCGTCGTATCTGCCTTGGTTGAGATATGTGTTCACAAGGCTGTTCATGCTGGATATCGTGTTGGGATGACCCGCCCCCAACGCCGTCACTGAAGCCTCTGTTACTTGCAGGAATAGCTTCTCTGCCTCTTTATATTGGCCTTGTTCATAATGTACACAGCCGACGTTGTTAATAGCAGACAGAGTTTCGGGATGGCTTATACCCAGCGTCGCTTTTAAACCTTCTGCTGCTTGCGTGAGTAGCGTCTCTGCCTTTTCATATTTCTCTTGGTCGTTGAATGCCATCCCAAGGTTGGTCATGATGCCCAATGTCCTATGGTGCCGAGGCCCAACTGTCTTCTTACTAGTCTCGAGTGCCTGCATGAGCAACTTCTCGCCATGCTCATATTGACCTCGTTGTGCATAAGAGTTCCCAAGGTTGGCCTTGGCGTTGGAGGTGAGATTGTGATCATGACCGAATCTGGTTTGGAAAGACTCGAGTGCTTCCTCCAATAGCTTCTCCCCTTCTTCGTGCCGTCCTTGTTTTATGTATATGGTTGCAAGCGCCGACGTAAACATGTGAGTCCTTTCATCATCCTCGCCTAGGCTTTGCTCAATCATATTCGTCGCCTTCAGCAACATTCGTTCGGCAGTGCCATCTGCGCCTAGGCGCATGGCATAAAACCCTGCATTGTATAAAAGTATAGCCCATTCCGACTTAACATGGCCCATTTTCGGCCGATACTCCACTGCGACCTCAACGTGGGGGAGGACTTTTGGAGATATCTTCCAGGTATCGTTCTCTTCATCTCGGAACCAGCTTGCCAATAGCAAAATGCATTGGTTTTGAAAGGTCTCTTGTAGATCATTGGCTTTAAGCCATTTCCTCATTGATAATTGCACCAGGCCGTGCATCTCAAACGTATCTCCTTCGGTTACGATGATGAGGCAGTAGTCTCTTAGCATTGCTACATCATCCTCGAATTCGTCTTCAATATCACAGTCACTCTCAGAACCTGAATCGGTGCTTTTGGATGAACCTGTTTGTGCGCTATTCAATTGTTTCCTAGATGGCTTTAGGAGCCAGTCTGGGATGCCCTGTCGGTTGAAGAAGCTCATAAGCGATAATAGATCTGCTGCAGAAGACCTCTGAGAGCGAATGTAATTGAATGACAATTCCCAGGTTGTAAGAATGGCATTTGATGAACTACCATCTCTCCGTAAGTCACCGGCATCGTAGTCAAGTAATTTTATTCTCCTTGCCTCGCTTTTTCGAAAATCGGTGAGGTACTTCTCAATGGACATCCTTGGAGCTCGCGCCTGTATAAAAGCAGCTGCTTGTGTGATGGCAAGCGGGATGAAGTCAAGTGCTTGGACCAAATCGGCTGCTATTGCTGTATCTGAGAATCTCCCTAGTCTGTTTTCTAAAAGTTGAAGCGCATCCATCTGCGCCATTGGCCCAACTTCAACCATAGCTTGGTTGTCATCGACTAATTTAGAGGCTACTCCTCGATTCCGTGTGGTGACAAGGATGGAACCATTTCGACTTTGCGGTAGAAACGATGCCAATGGCCGATCTTTGTGAATGCTGTTATCCACAGTAAATAGCACATCGTAATCGTCGGCACTGTCGAGTATTATGCACCACTTCCCTTTAGTTTCATTGCTAAGCCATTGACACACCAACTGCAGAGTATCGGCATTGGGATAGTTTCGCCTAGGAATCTTCAAAGCCTCCGCAATAGCCTTGAAACCTTCTTGAATGCGTGCGACGGTGCCGGCATGAACCCAAAAAATCCATATGGGGTCAGTAAGACAGCTTTTCAACCGATACGCAAATTCGATGGCAAGTTGTGACTTCCTACCGTCTTATTAGCAAAAGTATACAACAATATCACAAGCTATATCATACCCAACTCCACCAAGACCTACAAGGGCTGCGCGCCCGACAGGTTTGGAACATAGTTGCTGGATCTTCTCGAGAAGATCGCCACGCGGGACAAACCTTGGATCGCGAGGATATGGAATGATGGTCGACAACGGGTTAGGCGGCGTATCGGGTCGCTCTTACACTTGTATTAGATAGGCTAAAAAGACTGGACAGTTGTTTTTGAGACACACCAGGGGGCAGGTTATAATTGATGGTTGCGCCTTCAGTGGCCGTGTTACCAGCGATGGCGATATGGGCCGTGATAGGACCAAATGATGGCCCACTCATTATTGGACCGCAGGGTCACAAGCGCCCCGAAAAAGAACTGCTTCTAACAACTTGAGCTGACTTGGATGGCTCTGCATCTGCTCTCTGAGTTAATTGTTAGGCAGCAGCAGCCTGTCTGCTAGTCGGCATAAAATAAACCCGAAATCCTTGCCAAACAGCCTGATAAACGCCACAGCCATCTCTGGTTGGACAGAACCTTTCGAGTCCGATTACTTAAGACAAAAGAAGATTCGCATACTTGTTTAAAGCGAGGGAGCAATTAAACAACTGAGGCAAGGCAGACAAAACAAATATACGCATCCAAGTCTGCCGAGCAATGGTAGGGAAACAAAATAAATAAGCAAAAAGTGTAATAATTCATCAACATTCCCAAAAGAATAAATGCCGTCTAGTCTAGGCTGTATGCTCCGTAACCATTCCGTTTTACCGCTCATATATCCCGTTTTCTAAGAGTTGCTTTTTTCTCATCTTTATTTCTTACCCATCTTGGCAAGGTAAGCCTCAACGCCAACCTCCCGCAGGGTGCTGGCCTTTTCAATGACCTGCTCCTCCATGTCGGTCTGGTAAGCCTTCATCTGGTTGAGATATTCAGGCATGAAGGCTCCCAGGATTCTGATGGCCAGGAGCGCCGCGTTGGTCGAGTTGTTGATGGCCACCACGGCGGTTGGCACGCCCCTGGGCATTTGGACCATGGACAAGAGCGAGTCCATGCCATCCAGGTGGGTCGCTTTGACGGGCACTCCAATAACCGGGAGAGGTGTCTCGCTGCTGATCATTCCGGCAAGATGGGCGGCACCGCCTGCAGCAGCGATGATGACCTTGATACCTCGGCCATCGGCCTCCTTGGCAACCTCCATCATCTTTCTGGGGGTGCGGTGGGCAGATGTGATGTCTACTTCCCAGGGGACGCCAAACTTGTTGAGAATGTCGATGCCGGCCTTCAACACGGGGAGATCAGAGTCGGAGCCCATGGTGACGAGGACGAGGGGCTTCTCGTTTCCCTTGACGGGCACGACGGTGGTGGCAGGGGCGGCCTGCTGGGGGCGGAGGGCCTTGCTGGAGGCCTGGAGGCGCTCCTGTCGGATCTCCTGGGCAAGCTCAACGAGGGGCTGGGCGAACTTGTCGAGCTCGTCGATGGGGACGAGGCCGGTGAGGGTGATGTGGCCAATCTTGCGGCTGGGCTTGGACTCCTTGCCGTAGAGGTGCAGGTAGACGCCAATGTCCTTGGCATACATGGACTTGGCCTTGGCGACGAGGCGGTTGTGCGAGTCGGGGTTGGCGCCACCGAGGATGTTGATCATGATGCTGGAGGTGACATGGGGCTGGAGCTCCTCAGGAAGAGTCTCGTCCAGGATGGCTGTGAGCTGGGCCTTGTATTGAGACCTAGTTTAAAGTCAGTCTAAGTCTCAATGGCTTACATATAGGGGTTTAGTTTTGTTACATGTAAGGAACAGCCTCAATGGTGTGGTGACCCGAGTTGTGAGGACGGGGGGCAATCTATTTTCACAGGTTAGCCAAAATGTGTCCTGTTGAATAAACAGAAACCCAGGTATTTCATACCTCGTTGACAATGACCTGACCATCCTGAGTCAAGAACATCTCAACAGCAAAGACACCTCGTCCCCAGAGCTTCTCAACAACACTGCAGGCGACCTCCTGGGCGCGGCGGGACACATCGGCGGGGACGTTCCTGGGGGGCATGTAAACGCGGGAGCAGATGTTGTCCTCGTGGATGGTCTCGACAGCCGGGTAGGGGACCAGACGCTTGGTGTTTCCCGCGTCGTCCTCGGTGCGGATGACGATGACGGAGAGCTCCAGGTGGAAGGGCACCCACTTCTCGGCGTAGCACTCTAGCTTGCCAAACTCGGCGACGGCCTGCTCCAGGTCGGCCTCGGACGAGATCTTGAGGTTGCCGCGGCCGTCGTACGAGTCCTTGCGCGACTTGAGCATCCAGGGGAAGCCGAACTTGGCCGAGGCGCTCTTCATGGAGGCGAGCATGGCGTCGCCCGTCTCGAGGGCCACCTGCTCGGCGATGGGGATACCCTGCTTGCCCAGGTACTCCTTCTGCTCGTACTTGTTCTGGATCAGGCGCAGCGTCTTCCAGTGCGGGTGGACGGCCACCTTCTTGGGCGCGGCCGAGCCGGGCACCTTGACGCCGTGCGTGGCAATCTCCTCGAGCACGTGGGTGTCGATGTGCTCGACCTCGACGGTGAGGATGTCGGCACTCGCCGCCAGCTCACGGATCTTGTCCGGGTTCTTGAAGGAGCCCGTGACGTGCTTCTCGTTGCTGTTGATGTCCTTGGCGGGCGCCTTCTCGGCGTCGAGGACGGCCACGGGCACGTTGGCGTAGGCGGCGCTCTGGCAGAGCATGCGGCCCAGCTGGCCGCCGCCGAGGAGGCCGATGACGGGGGTTGAAGAAGAGGCCATTTTTCTTTCCTAGTCAGTGTTGACGGTTGTGTGTATTCACGACTGCGGGGATCTCTTCAATTGAGTCACGCAGAGAAAGAGAAAAAAAGCCTGCTTTCTCCGATCTAAATCTTCATCCCGCATGCACCATGATGGCGGGGGAGGGGAACGAAAGAATTTCAGTGGAGACACGTGCCGCCGGTTTTCGCGCGCTTGCGTTTGAGTTTAGCGCCGTATATAACGGTCTTTTTTTACGTTTTACGGTCTGGAAATGCCCGTTTTCGAGGCATCTACGGTCAATTGCAGCAACTGCATGGAAGAATTAAAGGGAATAGAAAAGAGAAGGAAAAAAGAATGCAAGATGGAAAAATAGAAGCAAAGAAAAAGAAGCTGCATGGAAATTGCAACTCTCGGCTGTGGCGGTGCTGAGGCTGAAATCGGGAATAGGAACGCATGTTTCATTCCCCCCAGTAGCACAAAGCTTGCATGGCACGACCTGTGAAACACGCTCCGAACTACGCCGTTGTGGAATCATCTTTTTGGGTTTTGGTAGCAACGCAGGCATCTCTTCGTGCATGATTTTCTTTTTTTTGGTCCTGGGGTTTTCATGGTCTCAAGAGGCACTCGCCAAGGCACACTCACACTCACACTCACAAAGGCTTGTTGATCATCACAGGTTTACCGCTTATAAAGAGGGCGGCGGCCCAACCATGCCGAGATGCATCATCGCATCCTTCACGGCCAGGTGCATCCGTCTTGGCAAAAAGTCATTCGGAAAATCGAGCGTCCACCTGCGGACGAACCATGGCGAGAAACTCAAAGGTCGGCATATAGCCGAGCAGCAGCAGCTCCAACAGAGTCCGGATTCACCGAAACGGCGCGCACCTTATATATGCGAATATAAATAAATATAGGGCCCAGAACTGGGCCGGGCTCCCTACAGATGCCCGTGGCTCGTGCGCAGCCCGTCCCCATTTTTCGGGGGCAGAAACTTGTCCAGGGCCAGCCATGTCTCGTCGAATGCGAGGTCAGCATGCACGGTCAGCATTTTAATCTCCCGGCCTGGACAACAAAACACAGATAGCACCAGGGACGAGCGAGAGAGATACAGAGAGACGCATGCACGTAGCCGCTCTGCTCAGCCTGGACAACGCTTGATGTGGCGTAGCAGCTCCAATCCAATCTCTCTCTCCCCTTCTCCTCCTTCGAGAAAACGGCTGACCCCAGGGATCGCCCTTGACGCCTCATCGCTGCAACCCTGCCTGCTCCGTGGTTTCATCTCAGATCTCTGGTCCGAAGTGATCATTGCAGAGAATTCAAGCATCTTTTTTGAATACGCACGCACTTTTTAAGACAAGAGACTGAGAAGAAAGAAAGTATGAAGCACGTCACCAATCGCCCGGAGCTTTGACTCAAGCCCCCCAAAGGTCTTACTCACGCACCAACACCTCATCCCCAAATGTCTCTAAACTGCCCCGTTGAAGCAATTGATCTACATGGATTTGGCTGTTTGTATGTATCAGCCTCACTCGTCTTACACACCCCACAAAGCGATGGATTGCGCCTAGGAAAAAAAGTAATTTCGCAGCCTGCAACAGCTCTTTCATCACTCATCCGCTATGGCTCCTCTCCCAGGGCAGGGCAGACACGGGCCCAGTTCCTCTGCTTCTAATGGCAGAAGCGTAACCAAAAGGATGCAAATGGTTGAATAACGAAACAAAGGAACGAACATGGGAAACCATCCTTCTCTCCTCTCTCTCTTTCTCCCTCTCTTCTCACACGCACACTCTCTCCTCCGTCCCCCCCAGTCCAGTCGCCCCAGTTTTAGAGTTCCCAATGCATGCACAGCGGGATTCTATGTATGTTCCCGCTGCGCCTCTTCCCGCCAGTCGTCCCTTTTTTTGGCCGCTGCGAGACCGAACACGATGCAGCCTCCCACCCGCAAAAGGATGCGCAGAGCCACCCGCGCACTCGTCACGACCCGACCTGGTGCGCGACCATGGCGCAGACTTCCTTCCATTCGCCTTCTAGGGCCCATTCTCTGGCCAGGACGCCTTGGGGATTCCCCTCCAAACGTGCCAGATTGACCCCGTCCCATTGCCCAGCCAGTGCCCACCCCGAAACCCTGTAAACTCTATCCCCGGCCATCCAGCATCCAGCTCAGCTTGGCTCGTTCGTCTTTTCAAAGTCGTAGCTACGTAGGGTGCAGTGCCAAGCACCGCCCCGAGTCGGATCGCTCGGCCTATGAGATGACTATAGGTCCCGTCGTCGTCGCCGCCGCCTTATGTCATTCCCCTGTACAAGGGTTTTCCCAAGACGGACGGGCTCGACAACTGCCATCCATCCTCTTATACAAACACACGGCCTTACCCACCCACCCCCGGCTGTCTGGAAACTCCCCATCCTGTCTAGATTTCCAGAATCCCTTCTTTTTTTTATCTTGTTTCCCTTCTCTGTCCAGCCCTATCGATTCGATTCTAATTTCGCCGAGTTCTCCTTGATCCTTCCGACTTACATCCTACACTCATTCCTCTCTTTTTTTTATTATTTCATGTCAGAACGCGCAACCATGGGACGAGGTAAGTTTTATTCCATCAATTAACCCAAACAAACAAAACAACACCTTGTATACTCAAGGTGTATACTCTACGAGTCCTCAAACAACAAGCTCTCTCATACAAACAAACCATACTAACCTCAACTCCTTCCTCTCCAGCACCTGAACCCTCTCCTCACGCCGAGCTTGAAGGCAACGACGGCCCTCCTCCCCCGACCTACGAGCTCTCCACCATGGGCTCTCCCGCCGCCGGATCTTCCTCAATGGCCGGGTCTTCCTCCCAGGCCGGTCCCGCGTCGTCGACGCCTGGCCCCGTCGTCATGCCGCCGTCCAACGACAACAGCCTCAGCTTCGACCCCAACGCGGCCCCCGACTTCAGCAGGCCCGACCTCGGCCGCCCGGCCCCGACTCACCAGCCGCCGCCCATGGCCAGCAACAACCCGTTCCTCAGCCACTCCAACACCGGCATGGGCAACCAGACGCCCTACCAGGCCGAGAGCATGAGCCCCTTCCCGCCCGCGGCCAGCAGCTTCCCGCCCGCCAGCCAGGCCACCACCATGCAGGCTCCCACCACCTCGGTGCCCCTGAACATGCTCCAGAAGGATCCCGCCCCCGTCGTCTGCCCCAGCTGCGGCATCCGCGCGCACACCTACGTCGACAGCAAAGCCGGAACGTGCATGCAGTAAGTCGACTTTGCTAGCTTTACTAGACCAAAAAGAAACAAGAAATGACTGACTCTCCCCGTCTGTAGCACCGTCGCCGGTATCTGCTGTTGCTTCACATGCATGGGCTGCTTCGCCTACTGCTTCGGCGGCCTGAAGGACATCCACCACAAGTGCGGCAGCGTAAGTCAATCCCCAATGTTTTCTTCCCCCCTTCTTCAGAGAAAGGCGCGTCAAATATATCGTATGCTAACCAATGGCTCCTCCTTTAGTGCGGTGTTGAGCTTGCCACCTACCACCGCAGTGGCAAGACCACAGTTCACCGGTACTCGAAATAAGATGCCGGATGTGATAACTGTTTTGTAACAAGTGTGTGTGTTGCGGAGACCGGGGAAAACAATGGGTGCATAGCCGGGGTTTTATTGTATTTTTTTACGGGATACCTACTGTGTTTTGGCGGACCATGTATATCAGTTCCGTCTTGTTGCATTTTTCTCTTAATCATACCCCACGAGACGATTTGGGTCGGGCTATAACGCGGGATTTGGATGTGGCAGCAAAGGTGAAGGTCTGCCTGTTGATTGGACGGTCTTGGGACGGAGTTGGCCCGTTGTGGGTGTATAGGTGTTGGCGCCTTATAGAATTTCATATTTGTCGGCATCATTCCTCGTCAACCTCAGATCTCTTGTTAGCCCGTAAAGTCCTGTTTCATTTACTCCGTCTAGCTGGCCTGTGTATAATGCCAACTATGCTTATACCTGTTGGCTTAACGCCAAAAATACCAATGCTTTATATTACATGTAGCTTGTGCGACAGCCAAATGACAGACACCTCATCCACACTTGTCGTAATTCCGAATCTATCATGCCATGCCACAAATAACTCCCTGCGGTTTGTCCGCATTAAACAACATCAAACTTTTCGTCGTCCAAGTCCATGGCATCATTGTTTCGTCGAGAGCCTCCAATTGCAGCCCAGCCGGATTTGACTGGAGGGGCGGGGGC
>NAGG01001349.1:0-31737 GCA_003031705.1 Calonectria naviculata
AGGGAGGGCACACCAATAGCACCGTGTGGGATGCGCCGCCCAAGCCATGTCCTTATCTGACCGGCTGGGCGAGTCGATCTCCAAACGTGGGCAGATTGATTCGCTAGGCTTGGATCTTATTGTGGTTTCCCCGGCTCCCCTGAGTAGATTCAGGTAGAGAGCGCATAGGATAGCCCTCCTCGAGGCGGTACTAGTACCTCGCCTCCCCGAGGCGTTTGCCCCTTGGCTCCCCCATTAATTCCCCTGCTCGTGAGCCCCCTGCACACGCGTTCAGGAGCTCGTGTCCACTCGCCACCCCTGGGAGGTCCCTTGGTACCAGTACCTATTTTCCGTGCTGGTTGTAATTGACCTTCCTGGCGCGTGCTCGCTTCCTCCCTGAGACTCCATGCCGCCCTGGACTTCGCCAGCTGCATACTGGGCCTGGAATAGCAATGTGTCCCCCCCTCCACTGACTGACGTGCCAATTTCCTAAGAAAGGCCTTTTTTAATTGCCGCGCCTCACCCGGAGCCCCAGTCTCTCCCTTTCTCTCTCCTTCTTTTTCTCTTCTCTGTAGAACAAGGGACCACTCGCTGCCTTGATTTTTCCGTTTCTTTTCCCCTTAGACTCTTGCCCTTTGCAAGCCGACTCGTCAAGCTTTCAGCTGGCAAGAACTTTTTTTTCTTCATTTCTTGGGTGTCTTGCTTGATTAGCCTACCCCCGCCAATTGCATATTTCAGCACCCCTCGCTTTCCTAATCACCCCTGTTAGGACTTGGTCGTCCGTCCGCTCGTTTGCGCGTCCCCCTAAAAACTGTCTTTAAGACCTCCATATCAACGACAATCGCTTTCCATCGACCAGCCTCAATTTATCATCTCAACCAGTAACCACGATGTCCGGTGACGAGAAGATTCGCGTCTCCGGGGAGACTCCCCGAGCTACCACGCCGGTCCTGCCCACCGTCAACCCAGGCATCGAGAAGAGCAAGCCCTCATCTGGCATTCACCCTTCTCTCTATGTCGTGTGAGTCCTTCGAGGAGTCGGGATTCGCTGCGCGCATCTCTACTAACCACTATCCTCAGTGTCTGGATCGCCTGTTCTTCATCCGTTATCCTGTTCAACAAATGGCTTCTCGACACCCTCAACTTCCGTACGCACCAGCCTCGCGCTCATTCCGCCGAACCTTCGCTTGCTGACACCGAATCCCAGGTTACCCCGTCATCCTGACGACTTACCACTTGACCTTTGCGACCATTGTTACTCAGATCATGGCTCGATGGACTACTCTTCTTGATGGCCGAAAGACTGTCAAGATGACCGGCCGTGTCTATCTCCGCGCTGTCGTCCCCATCGGTATTTTCTTCAGTTTGAGTTTGATCTGCGGTAACTTGACCTACCTCTACCTCTCGGTCGCCTTCATCCAGATGCTAAAGGCCACCACTCCCGTTGCTGTCCTTCTTTCTGGCTGGGCTCTTGGTGTCTCGCAGCCCAACCTGAAGCAGTTCCTTAATGTTTCTGCCATTGTTGTTGGTGTCATCATTGCCTCCATGGGCGAAATCCACTTCGTTACCATTGGTGTCTTGTATCAGATTGGTGGTGTCCTCTTCGAGGCTCTCCGACTCACCATGGTCCAGCGACTCCTGAGCTCTGCGGACTTCAAGATGGACCCTCTGGTCTCTCTTTACTACTTTGCTCCCATTTGCGCTGTCATGAACGGTGTCGTTGCTCTCATCTGGGAGGTTCCCCGATGCTCCATGGCCGAGGTTTACAACGTTGGTCTCTTTACCTTCTTCCTCAATGGTCTCTGCGCCTTCATGCTCAACGTCTCTGTCGTCTTCCTCGTAAGTCAGCCACAAAGCAAATGAGGATGTGTGTCTAATTGTTCAATAGATCGGTAAGACTTCTGCTGTTGTCCTCACTCTTTGCGGTGTGCTCAAGGACATCATGCTTGTTGTCGCCTCCATGATGATTTGGGGTACCCAGGTTACTGCTCTGCAGTTCTTCGGCTACTCCATTGCCCTGGGCGGTATGGTTTACTACAAGCTCGGTTATGAACAGCTTAAGAACCACCTCATGGATGCCAACCGACAGTGGGCCGAGTTTGGCGCCAGGAAGCCTGTCCTACGCAAGCTTACCATTATTGTTGCTACTGCGCTGCTGATTTTCACCTTGTTTGGTGGTCTGGCCCCCAGCTACTCCACAGAGTATGATCCCTCTAAGATTGCCAACGAAGTGTCTGATCGATTTGGAATTAACAAAGCTCAGTAGCATTCCCGCGACTCCCTAATTTCTTGTGGCATCAATGAAAACTGAATGCTCAAATACGCCAATGAGGCGTTGTCTCTACTAGGCGAACGGCGATCTAGGCATTTCTTTCACAAACACTTTATATTGGCAGGTGGCGCTACTTTCCGCGCTGACTTGACCAACTTTCTCACTGGTTGGAGACTTTGAGGCATTCTGCTTGATTGTAGGTTTGGAGTGACAACTGCAAAGCCGTAAGAGCTGTTTCGCAGTTAGCGATGGAAGGGGTTGGCATGCAAGGATTATTGCATCATGAAGGTCTAATCTGATGTGTACTTTAGACGGCGTTGGGCCATAGACATGTAGAAATGAAATGGGAAAAAATGACCAAACATAAATATTACTCAATGATGCATTTGCTCGCCCATTTTCTTCCCATTTATCACCCTTAGTTACGCCTGTCCCGTCAATGCACGTTTAGTTGGGTCGGCCACAGTTTAGCGTAGCCCGCTTTGGGAATGGCATTTGCTCGACATGCTTGAGACTAGAAGTAGGTGGGAACGTGTCACGGCTATTCATAAGTTATTCATTGAGGCAAGGAGACAGATATTGACCGCCACAAGCCCTCAGGTCTATTTTTGTATCGTGACCTTGGATAACACCGGCTAAGCAAATCCACCGTTGACCTTTTACTCGAGACCACCAGTCCGATCCGCGTCCTTTGTTTTAGACACAAAACAGTCACGCGGTGAGAGGATCTGATTTTTAAGAAACTTTCATATTGATTCCCATAATCCGGGGTTCCTTAATGCCAATCGATGCTCTTTACATCCCGCCAACTCCCTAACCGTGATGGAGAACCGATCTTTTAAAACTCTGTGGGCGGCAGTTAGCAATCATATTTCTGTAAACCTGGTGGTAGATAGCAACATACTGAGAGGGGTGAAGAACCATCGGTTCTTGCCGCTGGTGTATCGCTCCTCGAGCACCTTCTTGACAGTCTTCTTGGCGTCCTCGCGCTGCGACACCTCCTTGAAGGTGTCGTTGGAGATGGTGCCCTTGAGGCCCTCGAGCTCCAGGGTGTAGCGAGTGGGCATCAGGTGGTTGTAGTTGATGACCTTGATGAAGGGCTTGATCTTGTTTCGCTTCTCCTGGCGAGTCTTGGACATACGGCGGGTGATCTTGGAGGGGTAGCGCTCAATGCCGGCGACCAGAGCGTGGCCGAAGGGGTGAGGCTTGTTGCCGTTGTCAACGGGCTGGATGATGACAACCTGTAGGGGAAATTTAATCAGCGTCATGTTCTAACAAAGCCGTTGTGAATCAATCATCGCCGTCTCTCCTCCCATCGCCACACACAAAACACAAAAATCCTGCTGCAGCCCTATTTTTTTTTTCCTGTCCGAGGCGGCGCGCAATTCGGGGGAATGACGGGAACATCGAGTGTGTCGTACCTTCTTACCGGCGTATCTGCCGCGGGTGATGATGGCGACTCGGCCGACCTTGAGGAACTTCATCTTGTCCGGCGGTGGTGGTCGGAATTTGCTGGGGGAAGTTTGCGTCGTCGTGAACCGTGATCGGGAATTTGATGCAAAATTGGGCTTTGTGGGTTGGCAATTTGGGGCAAGCGAGTGGCAGGTGGAAAGTCACGTGCTTCGTACATGGCCCGTGCATCTTGACCCTCCTTTGGCGAGGGCTTGCTAACTATTACTGAGCCGCGGCGCTTCGCAAGTCGCTCAATTGACGGGGGCACTTGGAAAGCCAATGACCCAATAAAAACACAAAGAGGTCTCCATACGTGTCGTCCAAGTCACCTCCCTTATTATTCATTGCAAAATGTCTGCTGCCCCTACGTATATCATCTCCCGCGTTGCGGATCCCATCTTTGGGGTCCTCATCGGTCTCTCAGCAGCTGTAACAAGAATCAATCGCGAAGAGAAGGACAAGGGCAGGACGACTAATGAGACGATGCAGGCCGCATTACGGTACGTCAGAATTTACGTTGAGTGCCTCATTCAAGAAATTTATTCATGGCTGATGCCCTTTGTCTAGACGCGTGGGACTTTCCTCCAAGTCCTCTTGACCCGCGTACCAGTAATCCGACAGTAATGGTCCCGATGGATTGTACCAACATGTTACATATCAAAACATCCCACATCTCTATCGGCAATGCGCCAGTTTTCCTAATTAATATCATGATTTTACAAACAATTTAATTATTCGCCAAATGATGGCCCGTATTCCTTTTTCATCGCCTCACGGACAATCTGCCCACAGAGTTTTGCTGTGGGGTTGACACTGACGGCGAGACCCTTGGCAATCGGGTTACCATATCGGCCGCCAAGGGCAAGATCTCTTGATGCCGCCTCCTCAAAGTCCATCTTCTCCCACTTGGACTCTGGCAAGTTTTCATCGAGATCCAATGGACGTGTCGTTAAGAGTTTGGCCGTCTTGAGATATAAGGCGGCTCTTTGTGTGTGCGCCATTGACAGAGTCCGAGCAGCTTGTGGAGAGATGGGGCTAGTTAATGATGGTGGTGAAAGAAGCTTGATGGAAGAAGCCATGTCACTTAAAGCTGTTGCGGCAACTTTCAACTTCTCAGCTTTGTCGGGATTCTCGATCAATGGCATCGTGTTGTCAGATGTCTCGGATAGGAGGATAGCATCTCCATACAGCCGCCTAAATATCTGGACTCGGTTGTTCCTGGCGCTGGCATAGTTGGGGTGCTCTGATATGATATCCTCAACGGCAGAAAGACATTTACGGTAGCCATCTACCGCTACAGCTTGTTGTTGATTAGGCGCAAGGGCCAGTAATTGTGTCTCGAGCTTCTGGATCATTCGGATAATGTCTCGCTCTTTTTCGACAACTCTTTCATAAACGCCAGCATCTGTGATGTTTGGGTCGCGGGGCAATGAGGAGTCGAAAACGACACCCATTAGAGGGTTCGACTCAGGATCTTTGATCTTCTCGAGGACGTTAATATCATGTTTGCTCAGCGCTACACACGTCATATTGTGGTTGTAATTTTGAGGGAGGGGTACACTGGCGATGATAACCGAACGAAGTTTTTACTTGTTATCAAAGAGGAAATAGGAAGCTCGGTGAGTTTAGGCGTCCTACACGACAAAAATTGTCTCGTTCAAGAGTGCAGTGACGTGTAATTATCAGGGTCGGTGAGCATATGTCATCCATGGCGGGCTGGGGCGGTAGTTATCTTTGGCGCTTTTGGCCCGAGGGGTGGAACCAGGATTCGGAGCCGCCACTGGAGACTGTCGGTATTAGACGGGCCCGGGCCCAAGCGACTGCAACCGTTCATTATGGTCTGGTCCTGGCGTTACAGTTCCGCAGTCCGTCATATGGTTTGCCGCTATGATTAGACGTGTTGGTTGAAACCGTGGTGGCCAGGTGCGGCCTCTGTCGGTTTCCCTCGGTTGGCGCCGCCCCAGAGGATGGCCGGGACCTTTCCGCCTCACGCTTCACAACCCACCGCCCATCAACCGTCATTTTGGGGCAACGACAGGCTCTTAGGCCGGTCTCTGATGATATCAGACTAGGTGTCGTCTGACGCGGACCCCCCGCTCGTGACTGACTGCTCAGTAATGGCGGTTCCGGGAGTCGCGGATGGGGCGCAACAAAGCCGCAATGTCGTCAATGCCATTGGATCTCACGCATGATAGCATGCGATGGCATTCCATCTCTAGGAGGATGGGGCCTTGATGCCCCAAGCTTTGGCCCCTCCAAGGATCTTGGCCCGTTGGATGCCATCGATCGCGGAGGATTTCCGGGGGGGCGTGCTTACAATAGCCCGTGGATATCTTGTTCAGGGATCTCACGGCGATGCTTAAGCCGCCATTGTTGATCTCTCCTTATTAACCCCAGATTCCCTCCCACACGGAGTCATGATCACTCATCGCAACATTCACTCGCAAGCCAAAGATTAACAACGCCTATCTAGCTTTTGGTCTTGAATCCTAGTCATCCTTATCAGATAATTTGACAAGCCCCTATTCAACAACCCTCAGACACTCTTATCTTCCCCTTTTGTGTGTCAATGTCCCCTTCTGCTATCACAGACTCTCCTCCCCAGAGGGTAGCTCAGATAACTCCTGCTGACTCCCAACGAGCCGACCTTGCCGTCCAACCCCCAGCCAACTTTGCCGGCTACGACCATGTAACTTGGTGGGTTGGCAACGCCAAGCAAGCCGCCTCCTATTACACCAACCTCTTTGGCTTCAAGTCCATCGCCTACAAAGGACTTGAGACAGGCAGTCGTTACTTTGCCTCGTATGTCGTGGCTAATAACGATGTTCGTTTTGTCTTCACCTCCCCCCTACGATCTGAGGTAAACTTCCCGGACGATGAGCCCATCTCGCTCTCCGACAGGAAGCTCCTTAAGGAGATGCACGCCCACCTTGAGAAGCATGGTGATGCCGTAAAAGACGTTGCCTTTGAGGTTGACAACGTCGAAGGCGTGTATTACAAGGCCGTTGAAGAGGGCGCCGTTGCCGTCCAGGGGCCCAAAACCTTCAAGGACGCTGAGCACGGCACTGTCTCGACTGCCGTTATCTGTACCTATGGCGATACTACTCACACCCTCATTTCCCGCCAAAACTATACCGGGCCCTTCCTCCCTGGGTTTCGCCTGTGGAATAAGCATACTTCCACGATTGAACTCCCCGAAGTACCCCTGGCTCGCATCGACCACTGCGTCGGCAACCAATCATGGAACGAGATGGTGTCGGCTTGTGCCTTCTACGAGAACTGCCTGTCCTTCCACCGCTTCTGGTCGGTGGACGACAGCCAGATCTGCACCGAGTTCTCGGCCCTAAGTTCCATCGTCATGGCATCTCCCAACAATGTTGTCAAGATGCCCATCAACGAGCCCGCCCCAGGCAAAAAGAAGTCGCAGATTGAGGAGTATGTCATCTTCAACTCGGGTCCCGGCGTCCAACACATCGCCCTCCAAACACCGGACATCATCTCCTCCGTGTCGGCTTTACGTGCACGCGGCGTCGAGTTCATCAACGTCCCCTCAACATACTACGACACGATGCGTCAGCGCCTCAAGACGGAGCGCCGTAGTTGGGAGCTCAAGGAAGAGTTCGAAACGCTCCAGCGCCTCAATATCCTCATTGACTATGATGAGGGAGGCTACCTGCTTCAGCTCTTCACCAAGCCCTTGATGGACCGCCCCACCGTGTTCATCGAGATTATCCAGCGTAACGACTTTGACGGCTTTGGAGCCGGTAACTTCAAGAGCCTGTTCGAGGCCATTGAGCGGGAGCAGGCTGAGAGAGGCAATTTGTAGATGTAAACATCTTTTATTTAGCATGACACGACAGAGCGTTGGATTCTTTCCCGGAATATATGGATCTTGAAGCAATATCCTCCCGCCCTCAAGAACAGGGAGATGCAGCAAGGTTGGAGAAAATGGGGAAGTTGCGGAGAGCGAACGAGATGTGATGAATGTATCATCTATTTGCGCTGCTTGGCTGAGACTGCTCAAGCTGGTGCTTTGGGGAAAACCTTAGCTACGCCTCCCTCAATAAAATCCCAAGTTTATTTTGTCCTCATGATGCGCCGTGTGCAGCCATTCTCCTTTACTGCGTGACATGAATTGCCGCTCATTATACAGTCCTATGTCCCCAAGTTAAATAATAATGCTTTTGTTCCCGCTCCCATCCCCCATCTAAAATCCAGTCCGCCTTCGACCCTCGTCAGTACCTTGTTTTCTAAAACAACTTCAAGTTTGGATTTCAATTCATCTCTATATCACCGTTGGCGTGGCCGTTTCCGTTCATCTCAGTTGGGGGAGCAATATCGGCGGCCCCAGCTTGTGTTTTGCTTTGGCACCCAGGACAGTTGTGAATGACTTCGTGGGCGAACACGTCACAGTCTATGCAAAAGTGTTCCCCGCACACCTCACAAGCATACCGGCCACTCTCGCTCACACCCTTTACAGGACGGGGTGCTTCTTCCTTGGATGCTTCAGAGCCCTTCGCCCTGGACGGGGGTTCGGGGAAGGGCGCAAGACAAGAAAAGCAGGCAACGGATTTGACTGCCTTGGCCCAGGAGACCTCGACCCAATTGCGTAGTGGGAAGAGGTGGTGGTAAGATCGAGCGAGATGGGTTGAGAGGATAAGGGTGAGATTGCAGGCAGGACACTCGGCAGGCAGACGGCAAACGCGAGCACCACAGCGGGTGCAGAGGTAGCCTTCGCGGAAAGGCTTGTTGTGGCACGCGCAGTAACTCGTAGTGCCATCAGGCGCAAGGGTACGCGAGGGGAAACCCATCATGAGCAAGCTGGCCGTGCTCTGCTCCTTGGTGCGGGTTACGGGAGGGGTCGTGGCGGCAAGAAAAAGCTCGCGGAAATGGACTTCGTCCATGGCAACATTGTATTGGGACTCATCGCCGGCATTCGTTCGTGAACAGAGCTCGGCACAGATGGCGACTTGGGCCGAAAGCCCGACAATGGACACACGTATTCGGTCGGTGATGAGGTTGCCAATCGTCTCGTGGATGTCGCCGGGGTCGCTCGACAAAAGGGCGCCGTAGATTATCAGTACTTCTCGTGTGCCGTGGGATGGCGCATGGCTATTGAGGTCAGCACGCGAGCCTAAGAGAGGAAGCTGGTTGAGGACCATACAAAAGAGCACCTCTGCACATTTCCAAAGCATTCTGCAAGCTCGGGTTCCCCTGTGGATCCTGTCCCTCCAGACCCTTCAATCGCTCCAGGTGTTCACTCGGGTTGCCGCCAACGTCGCTGATTCTGACCGCGACGCCATCACGCACCCCTATGATGCCTAGCTGAGAAATGGGGTTCTGCTCGAAGAACTCCCGTACGAAGCCCGCGGCGTAGCTCAACATGAGTCGGTACCGCGTAGGCAGCAGGTCCTTTTCGGCCATGGCGAACGACATGTCGAGTACGAGAACAAGATGGCGGATGATGCCTCTCTGGAGCGGCGTTGTGTCGCGAAGCAGGCGCTTTCGTTTCTCAGCCTCGAGGGTTGTGAGGTTCAGCAACCCGTCCTCCTCTTCGGGGAGGTTCGTCTCCCAGGTTCGCTTCGACTGCTCCCACGACCGCTGGGCATTTCGATCTGATTTCTTGCCCCGCGACTTTGGATCTTTGGCAGCCTTGGGGTCACCGTCTGTGACTCGGTGGTCCATGACGTCGTCGTCCGACATGTCGTCCTCGACGTACTCGCCATCGGAGTCGGCCATGGTGAATAGTGCGCTATCAGAGGTCCTCTTCGTGTCTATAAGGAGGCCGAGGGCAGAGAAGTGAATATGTGGTGGGTGCGTCGAATTTGAATGAAGTTAGAGAGAAGGATGGTCACGGATAAAGTGACAAAAGGCGATACGAATATACGCAGCCTTGCGTGAGGCCCACCTCGGTTTGGAGGTGGAGCAGCCAATGGCGGGCAAGATTAATTTAAAATCCACCTTCAACGATAGCCTTATCCATCGGTCAGACACAAAGATCTTCCAATGCCAGTTATTTTTAAAATGACACTACAGGCCAATTTCTCTCGATGACACTCTGTTGTTTTCAATTAATCGAATCTATCTTCGACTTCAATAGGAATTAGTCGCTCAGCCAAGGGTATACTACGAAGTCATGTCTAAACTAAATCACCAAATATGTACAAGCTGTCCTGCCGGCCTTGGGCCCAGTCCAGCATGCAAAACACGGTCCAGCGGGCGTTCGACGCCAATACATCTTTCGTCAAACACCACAACGCTAACAATAGTCGTACGCAAGCATCCTCGCGGAAATACCCAATCGTCTGGTCGCTGACTCGGCCGGCGGATATTAAAAGCGAAAAAATAATGCCATCCCGTTATGCTCCTTCAAATCATTTCCGTCAACATGTGTGTACATCGTTCGACCGCTAAAAGTCGTCGAGTAAAAGAGAGATATCGAAATCATAAAATAAGAGAAAAGGAAATATTACGCCATCATCCCGAACGCCGCTCCCAAAAATGGACACATCGACACAGCCTTTTTAAGGGTAGGAAGTGGTCTGCATCGGCCAGTCATCCTCGGTGATGCTGGACCAGAAAATCCAAACCATGACGACGGCCAGGAGTGTAAACAGCGTTTGAAAGAGGGAGCCATCAATCTTCCCACTCGTACCGTCGCAGATATATTTACTGATGGCGTAGTTGAAGACCTGTCCAATAGCGAAAAGGAGAGCGGCAGCACTGAGATAAAGCATGGGGCGAGTCTCGCCAAGCACTCGGATAACAAGGACGGCCTCGAGAACAAAGAAGGCGACAAGTAGGATGAGAGGAACAAGTTGGTAGAGAACATAGAGGGCGTAGTTTCGGTTAGGAGACTGGTGGCTGTCGTCCCAAAAGCCGGTGAAACTGAGTCCGGTGTCCAGAGCAATGTAACCGGTACCGATCAATAAAGCACCAGCAGACAATCCGATCAGACCCAGGGAAAGAGGAGTGCCGTCATCGATGATTTGATAGCCAACAACGGCATTGAGCATAAGAATCCAAGTCGTCGCAATAATCATACCAATGTGAATGGCAGAAAAGGCCTGGGAAATGGTCAATAGGTGTTGTATAGCGATGAGGATGAGCAACTCACAACTCGGACTTTACCAGGCAGAGGGAAACCGCCAACAGAAAAGATTTCACAGACGCTGATGACAATGTAGCCCAAGAGAAATACTTGCATTTCCCTATATTTCGCGTTAGTCAAATACCACAATGACAATAGATCGCAATGCATACCTGCGGCCCACGGCAGCTCTTTTCTTCTCTGACTTCAGCAGCAGGAAAGCTGCAGCAGCAATAGCAATGCCGCATAGAACGATGGAGCCGATGTTGGCCAGGTGTCGGCCACCGCTCAGAGAGATACCGGTGAGTTCACATCCTTGCCATGTTCCTGTCTGGTTGTGGTGATCGCTTAGGAGCTATTCGCACTTGGTTAGTTGGTGCCCCGAGGTATATTTTGTCCCATTGTTTCATCTCCACCACGCGGAGCGGGACTTGTAACGGCGCACGTACATTGCAGACTGGAAGAGTCGAATCTTTGCAAAAGTCCTGTAACACAACAAGTCAGTATGCAACGGCACGAGGCGGACAAGAGACGTTGTTTGGTGAGGTATACCTCGAACTTGCCAAAATCGGTAGAC
This sequence comes from Calonectria naviculata, assembly GCA_003031705.1. NCBI lineage: Eukaryota > Fungi > Ascomycota > Sordariomycetes > Hypocreales > Nectriaceae > Calonectria > Calonectria naviculata. The sequence goes on from NAGG01001349.1 coordinate 11,371, forward strand.
CCCATTGTGATTGCGGATGCTTGTGGTTGGTGACTTGATCAGACTTGCATCCACGAGCAACCACAATTGGGAGGCGGTCAGGGCGATCGAATTGGGGATCCCGCAATGAACTGTTGAAAAAGGGAAACCAGTTTTGTCGAAATGGATATGATATCCGAAATGGTGAGAGAAGCTTTGAACTGGACGTAAAGATTGGTAGTCGTCGCGACTTTTCCGCGTTGCTGGGTCGTCGTCGGGTGGCTGGTTGCGACCGAGGCGTAGGCGCAATTTGGCGGCGGTTCGTGGGCGGTTCGGCTGGCCTCCTGGCTAGCACTGATTCCCAGTGTTTGTACCGTTCCCGCCTCGATCGTCAACGCTGGCGTCGTCTAGGTGCGTTTTCTTCGCGGGATGGTGTATCGTGAAAGAGGCTCGTTGCGCGCAGTTGGTGGCCGTGTTGTGTGGTGAGTCGACCGAGGGATAGGCGATGGTGGTACGGAGGTGCGTAGGTTGCGGTGGCGGGTGCAGAGCAGGAGCTACCTACCTTTTACATTCAATGCGGCAGCTGCGACAGGCCCCGAGCTCTGGCTTTTGGGCGTGGCCGCAGGCTGGGCTGGGGGCTGGCCAGCAGCGGTTGGCCAATATGGCCACGGGCATGCACGCCGTAAAAGCCCACCCCTTTGTCCAGGGCTCCAGGGCTGGTTACAGGGGCCCCGGTAGCGGCACCCCCCTTGTAGGCCGACGGCCCTCAAGAACCCGGGATTCCTCCCACCTCGTCCTGAGGTCGTGCTCGGCGTGTCCTGGTGTGTCTTGGTCTTGATGAGGGATGCGCCCTTGGCCAGCCCCACGCCCACTGAACCGGCCGACTTTGATGCTCTCCCCTCCAGTAATTGCCCACCCTCCCCATGACCCTAAAGCAGGAACCAGGGCGTTGAATGGCCGCAATAGTGGCCCATCGGGCCAGCGCACGGGGCATCTCCTGGCCTGATTGGTGCGATGGCGCTGATTGCAACAGTCCACGCTTGACGAGACCAGGCTACGTGAGATTGCTCTTGCCGCCATGAGACAGCCTCTATTTTCCACATTTCGTCCGTTTCCTATTTCCAATCCAACACGCGACCGTGAGCCGGCCGACACCCCAATCACGTCCGGCCCTGGCACCGCTCGAAATGAATATGTCCAAGCCGCTCAGCGTGACCGAGAAGGGGCCTGCAGTGGCTCCAGGGATCAACACCGCGGCGGCAACGGTTCATGGTTCATTCGGTGACGAGCGCCGGACCCCGAAGCCATGCCCGAAGACGAAGATGCGATGCGAAATCCCGAGCAGCCACTGCGGAGTACAGCTCGCTAGCGGCGCATCAGCGTTCATGATCCGCAGAAACCTTCCCGTGAGGGTGGGCTTTTTGCAAGTCTTCGTCCAAGGTAGCCCAGTTAATTAAATTATGGACTCTCCCGCCCAGTCACAATCTCCCGCCGGGGGGCCCCGAGCAAGACCATGGACCTTGTTATGCGGGTGATTTTGGTGTGTCAATGCATGATGACCTGGATGGGATGAATGGACTGCAAAAATGCTCTGGGCTCTTGGCAGTACCCAGCAGTCTGTGACGCCGACGACTCCGTGGTGGTTGCGCCGTTACCTCATGCGACGCATAACCCTACCGCTAATGCATCGCCGCCTGCGTGTCCTGGTGTTCGTGGCCTCGTCACGCACGACCACATCAACATCCAGATATATCCCATCCCACGCTCACTTCCCGATTTCTAAATTTTTATTTGTTGAAGACACATCCATCTCAGAACGTACCAGGACCTTCTGGGTTTTTCACAGTGCGGCGTAGCCGTTTCGTTTCAACGTCCCGTTCTGGACATGGCCAAATTGCATCCTCTTTTAGTCCCAAGCCCATGACAGGGTTATTGTACGTTTGAGATGCCCGTGAGCAAGGCAAGTGAGGGTCGGCCCTCTTTTCATCCGATCCTCCTCCCCCTCTTCCCCTCTTCCCCCTTGAATAAGCTGTTCCTCGTGCTCGCAGCACCTTCAATGAGCCGAGCCGCCCTCCCTGGGCCTGGGCTCGGAAGTGATCAATCGAATCACGTCCATCCCTTGAGCATATGCTGTGCATTTGTATATTTCGATTGTCTTTGGCGCATTGCATGCTTGGCAATAATATGATTTCTCAAGTTCTTCCCGAAACGACCCATAGCGTCTCAGCCGCCTCGTGTAATACGTGCACGCAATGGCGCCTCCCCGCCCCAACACCAAACGGTCAATGTCCGCTTTTCCAAGCTACGTCAACCTCAGCAAGGAATGCCCCAGAAGTCCCGACGGTGGGTGCAGCCGACATGCACATGTCCTGTGTCAAGTCGAGCTGAAAATCTAGGCGTTCCGGAACATGGCCAAGTCGAGCCCAGCCCGCAGGCGCCGTTGTCTGGGACACACGCCGTCTGTCCGAGTATTCAATGTTCCATCCACCTCTGACGCTATTGGCAAAATAATGCCACAAACCAAGAGATCACGGTCGATTGTGCACCCTGTCCATGTCGGTTCCCGTCACTTACATCCGCCCAAAATTGAACCACGATTAGCCACTTATTGACCCACATTATGTATTAATCCCACCCTGCCTGCACTGCCTGTCCAAGCTCTGGCTCCAGCTCGCCGACTCGCCTATCCCCTCCCCATGCAATATCAGGTTTTTTGGATGTTTTGTTTGGGGGTTTTTATTTTTCGCTTGATTTCGGTTCTGCAGCACGCACTTGCACGAGAGTGGATGCAAGAGGTGATCATGGACCGCGCACAATCTTGCTGTCGATCTCCGCCCACACTTGACTATTTCCTGCTTCGTGTCAGCCTAGGCCCTGCGTCGTTTCAGCCACGTCCATGTGCTCAGACCCTTGAGCTTGTTGGCTCCAGCCATGCCGCTACTATTACTCGTCGTCGCCAATGCTTGGTCTGACCACACACGCTGCCCTCACTTCAAGGTCGTAGGATCTTATGGCTCAAGAGTGGCAAACCGGGGAGAACATGTATCACCTGCGCCGCTAACATATGGTTCCCCAATTGACTTTTGAGTCTTTTTTTTCTTTTCTTATTTTCAATTATACATCAAATATAACAAACACTAGTCCCATCATCATTGGGATTTATGCCAGGACATTACCGAGGGCCCAATCCCCTCCATATATTGTGGTCCCGTGACAACACACCTACCAAATTCTGGCCAGTGGTGCCGCCAAACTCAGCTGGTTTCTATTTTGGTTTCGGATGTGGCTATGCTTCTTGGCCGGGAAAAAAAAATTGTAGATAACTGATAAGAATTTGTTATGCCCAGTGACTATGACGTCGTGCGCCTGTCAATCCTTTTCCAATGTCGAGTCTAGCAACGCCACGTGGAAACGACATGAATCCTGTTCGATGTGACCGCTTTACGATGTGACAGCCTTACGTTTCGGCCGATCACTGATGAGAAACGAAGAGAGAAACTTACTCGTCTGCAGTTTTAGAACAAATGGGTGGTTTACTGCGTGACTTGGCATAATGATACGTTACCCATATTGAAAGCGGACGTATATGTCAGTGTAAACTAGCAACAGCTGATACTTGAATTTGTCTTGGTTTCAAGATGGAAAATGGATTGGGTCGTCCTTGGAACTCGGATTTGGGACAAAATTTCTACATGTTTCAGCCTATGCAATAATACAGCCAGTTGGCCGAATCCAGGGTGCTGGCTTCCCTCCACCCACTGGAATTCAATACGATAGGGTAGGCGACTACTAACACGTCTCCACACTTATCGTGGTCTGCAATCTCAGGAAGACCCTGTATTTCTATCCTGTTGCTTTTGTGGGGTTTCTTTACAACGAAATGCAAAGCCCAAGCTCGATTCATGATCCACCACCAATGCTGCCATCGAAGATCCCCCAGACAAGAGGTCCAATCCAATGTCCAACACAAAGCCACCAAACCAAGCTTAATATTCCACAGTGGAATATATTGGTGTCTTGTCTCTATGAGAAGATTCGGAAATTTGCCCCGAGCCGAAGTGGTATGATTTAACTATCGCCACTACATTTATTGTGTTATGCTTCACCTAAAGCAAGGGTACGAGGTGAAGCAGTGAGTACCATGCCTGTCCCCGCATTGGTTTAATATGCATATTTTTATTTGCATCGTATCAAATCCTGGCTACCGTCTCTAAACGAGACAGCTTTCCGGATGATGTTACGGGGATTTGACAGATTTAATGTGTTGATCTAATTGGATAATCTCGCTCAGCTGTTCCTCTCCCCGAGGGGATAAAAAAGTCACAAACGCTTCAATATTTGAGGATGCGTGGCTTATTACAAATTTTATCACATTGCTCATTTGCGTCCTGATTAGGGTTGGGACGCACAATTCCTACATGGCAATTTTTATCATATATCCTAGTGATGCCCACTGGGGAAAATGCCACGGCCACATTTCCTGTCCGCAATGTAATTGACTCATGCCGAGTCTACTCAGTTTCTGGACTTTTTTTGTCCCGAGATAATTGAAATGCGGCAGAAATACGGTGATGAATTTGTAATCAAGTAGATCAGTAGGATTTGCCTTTCGTGTGTATCGACAGGATCTACGGCTCACCACCAGCTGGACTAGAGTTATTCAAACCAGTAAATATCTTAAGGAATTGGTATCATATTCTTACACCTCACATGGGTTTTTTTCTTCTTCTTCTTCTTCTTCTTCTTCCTCCTCTTCCTCTTTCAATTCGGAATTCTAGACAACGCGTAATGGCACCGATGACCGTGCCTTGTGCCATCCAAAAATAGCATGCCAAGTATTATTGTATCCGAGGTGATTAAAAGAGGTGACACAAGAAGTATATAACTTTCAGAAACACGTATCCAATTGATTGAATCTGGGGAAATATTAAATAGAATCAGTTTCGTCGTGGATAAACCTTTCACTCGGGCTTGATTCTCAATGAAGATAGTAAGGTCTATTGACCAATCGAAGCGCAGTTTCCAGGTTTTAAATGAGAATTTATTTCCTGGGGAGTCGTAAAAAAATACTCTGGAAACGAAACAATCACATATGACATCCAGTGTATTAGGCCCAAACTCAGGCAACAACGGCATAACGTACACCAACATCTCATAAGCTACCACCCGATGTTTCGAATATGTGGTATATCTAGCTCTACTAAATACTGTTTGGCGATTATTTTCTTTCATGGTTTCCGTCGTTGCCCTCCAAAGTGTGTAATATGGTTCTGGTCGCGTCACGAGAGTAGCCGTTGGATATGGCCAAAATCGGGGAGAAACACGAAAGTCGATCGGTGTCTAACTCACCCCGTCACACTGTCACAACAAACTGGTTTGTTCTTTTATTAATTCTTCCTTTTTTATATTTTTGTCCTCGGAAAAAGCATCAGGTGTGGATCGTGTCTTTCTTTTCACGCCCCTCATCACCTCGTTCTTCAATATCAAGCTACTTGTAGCACATGCCTCGTCCTATCTTTAAGGATGGCCGTGAAGCCATAATTTTCTTATCAATTAGAGAGGGGTTATTTGTATTTGGCGGGGCAGTGTGGTTGCACTCGTTGTTCTTTTGGCTTAAAATCACCAATCGTCCCGTTCACTCTGTAACTTCTCAACCATGCCGTGTTTTATGTGTCCGAAACCCAGACATCGTATATTAGGTAATGTTTCAGATGAATTATTCAACTTCAGCCTCGCATAAATCCTTCTGCCTTTCGCGCTGGCAACAAAGGTGGGTTCCGTGGGCTTGCTTGCGTCAGGAGGAACTGGGCAGATCATTTCGTAGAATGTGGACACTCTCATCAAACAACTATGCGAATTTTTTGGAAGATGAAATTGTATTTTCCAATACTTTTTTTTTTTCATGAAGCAAGAAGTTGTTTTAGAAAGACCTCGTTACCATCAACCAACGGAGTCACATCCTTCCTGACTCAGAGGACTACGGCTGTTTTTGGTTACTCCATCTAGATTCCTATATTCGTCTGAAACGAGAGGCTCCATCTGTAGGCGATTTAAAATGTGTTCTACCTTGTAGAGATTGTGTTCCCGTCCGTCGAAGACATACCTGTTTGAGTTATTTCTGTGGTAGCAATATAATTCGTTTCAGGTATAACTTAGGTGCCTGCAAAGGCCTTATCTTCCGTTTTCACTTCATTTTTTTTTTTGCATTTTACATCTTGGTGGGTATAATCAATGGGGTATTTGGAATTTACAGGCGTACTCTGCAATCCATAGTGCCACGCATATCACTATACGACAACAGAAAGGTGGGAGATACTTTCTTCCATGGGCCATGATTCAGTGGTTTTATTAATATACATGCATATATGTATGTATGTATTCAATCGGACAATTTTGTGGGTCTTAATCTGTAGTGAGGTTTATTTTGAAATTTGGTGGTAGCACATTGTGTTTGAGTGTACAACTTTTGTTTAATTTACCACCTTAAGCAGCTCTTCATCACAAGTGGGGAGGAACTTGCATCACTAAGGTAAACCTAGATAACCTAAACAGGAAATTCGGCTGCGTTTCAGCCTCTCCCGAACTCCGGGCTGGAAAACGGGAGGAGAAAGCACTAGGCAAGGTGCATCATGCTTGGGATGATGCTGACCACATGAGCATGTGTGATCATTATTTCCACTTTGTAGGTGTATAATGTTCCTGCAACCTCTTTTGGGAGCAGGAAGGAAGACTGGCTGGACTACCTAATATACATTGTCGTTGTCATTACAAAAAGGAACACCGGATCGCTTGAGATGAACCACTTGCTCCGATCCCTCCCAGTTGCAACGGCACCGTTCCTTTCCATCTTGGTCTCATATATATCCAACGGTTCATCAAAGCTTTTGGTCTTAGGCCCCTCATTGCTGACCACATGACCCCGTCGGCTGGCTGATCTCTAGGGTAAGCCTGGCCCAACAAGGTCACACTGAAAATCTAAGCCCACCAACTAAACCAGGGTTTTTTAGTTTCTTGGTGGTACAAGCTGCATGCGATGATGGACAGATACTACGCAATGTGACATCTAGTGGCAAAGGTAATTGGCCACGAACAGTCCACTTGGAAGAGATCTAGATTTGTGTCCATAAATGTTTTCCCCCTCTAAAAAAAAGGTAGGTCAACACACACAGCAACAACGAAGGAGGTTATCTCGTATTGTCTCACAACGAAATGTTCCCATTGCAAGTTTTAGTACCCGCTGATAGGAGAAATAATAGCCGAGATGAGGTGTAGCATCCAAAACATGGCTTATCGGTAAAAACATTCCAAATGCCTGATAGTCGTTGAGTTCATGCAAACCGGGTCCAAGCTCAATTGAGGACCCTTCGTCATGGGTGGAGCCACAATTCTCTGCCCCCTCTCCATCATGCCTCATCCTTGGGCTGGGTAATTCATATTGGGTCGGTTGATGGCGCAGGATATTTCTCCCTCGGCCACCGCCCGCACCAAGGCCCTCTATCGCCTCGGGCGCTCAAAGGCCAATGGAATTGCCATCGAAACATAACCCTGATCACGAACCCTTCCTACTCTGACGTAGACGTACCCACATGAGACTCGAGGGCCCACTACGGCCGGTGGCTTCGGGCGCGGCTATAGGCCGGCGACGGGGTGGAGGGTGGAGCCATGGCGACTTGGGCTCGTCTTCGGAGGTGTTTGCGCCGTAGCTTGTCGTTTGCAGCCCGGTTTTTCGCAGTCACAGGGGTTGCTGTGCAATCCTTGCATGAGGTGCGTTGTAGCGTGCAGTTCGGGGCGATGGCTGTCGGCACTATAATATGGGGAATGTGGCGAGAGGTACTTGTGCGTGACTTGTTGGTATGCTGATGATAGGCATGGATATCGCCGGGTCTCGAATCTCCATGAAGAGCTTCGAACTGAAAGAGTTGGTGGCTGAAATTCCAGTCAGGGGCCAGATGCCGTTGAAAAGGCTTTTGCGAGCAGCTTTGATTGGTAGCTAACCACGGCAATCCCTGATGCCAATCATGCCAGAATCAGGCATATCGCTTGAGCCTGATAACCGGAGAAACAGCGCTTAAGCTGATCCCCCTTTGTCGTGCACCTGTCAAGTAGGGAGGGAGAGGGTGTCATCAATTGCCACTTGGGGACCGAATAGGCCCTAATATCTGGGAGTATCGAAGTAGAGGAGGGCTGAGACCCTGAACAATATGCATTGTTGGACTGATCCTGGCAAGAACCAAACAAAGCAGGGCAAAAACCTCCGTCTGATGGCACTCCAGTTGATTTGAAGGGTTGAACTTTAGTTACTCGAACTGCAATTTAGTGACAGGGCCTCCCCACACTCTTCCTTAGTGCTGGGGACCCCGGCCCTCCACTGTGATCATAGGCCCAAATTATAGCCCAAAGCACGGCACCAGACGGACAACGGGGTGGAAGCGGGTTCCAGCAGTCCGTCAAGCCCGGGCTGGTTATCTGTATCAGTTGAAGCAACCCCTGAGCAAACAGGAGCATGTATCGTATTGCTAACCACGCATGCTGGAGAACGAAAAAAAAAAAAAAAGCTGAGAATGGAATTGACTGATTGTGACACGCTCCTAAAGCCACTGGTCACCTTGCCTTTTCTTCTTTCCTTCCGGCTTCATGCAGGGTACTAACCCCCCCATGCAGGCGTTGGCTGTGCAGGCTTCTTACCGTGACTACTGGTCCCCGAATTGTCAATCCATGAGCTGTGACGCGTTACAGCCAGCTCGATCGACCCCTAATCTGACGCGGACGCGGCACTGCTGGATCTCTCCTCCGTGTCCCGTCCTCATCCGTATTTTCCAGTAAAAGTGGTCAACCTGTCCTGTGCTGTCCGCCTCGCCCTGTTCTCTCCATCTTCACCACTCGCTCCCCGTTTATCGTCTCTCTCTAAACGTCGACATTTTTCTTCGCTTCAATCCCCTCCTTTGCATTAGCCGCGCCGTCCGCCTTGGATCTTTGCCGTGTCTTCTGTCTTCCCGCTCCGCTCCGCTATCCCCTCATCGAGTGCGTCCCCCGGCCCCACGGAGCATCCGTCCGCTGAGGTTTGTCTCATCCCGCCAGTGGTCATCTGCGTGCTGTACCTGCGCACGTTGGCCACCCGTCTCAACCGCGCCTAGCCCTCGTGCATTTTGCCGTGCCGGACAGAACCCAAGTGACTTCGCCGCGAGGAACCAAGACAACTAACTGCCCCCCTTCCCCCGACTTTGTGGGACCGTCGTTTGTTCATTGGGTTTGCATCTCGCTGGCCTAGACTGGACCCTCAGTCTGTCTCCATTGTCCCCATCTCGTCCTATCCCGCATTCCGCGCACGGCGCCCCTACCGCCGCACACCATAACGAACTAGGTCACGTCCAGGTACCGTGGGTACCCTGCCCGGTCTGCTTGACGTGCGTGCCTGCAGGCCTCTATCTCCCGCCCTGGTGACACGCCCGAGCTGAAGCCGCTCAACCACCATCTTGGCCTGTCTCATCAACTGACTAAGGGAACAAGCATCTGCTGTCCCTCAGCCAGCTTTTTTTGCAGGCAGGCAATAGGCGCTGACTTGGGATCCCATCCAGTCCCCCGGTCTGTGACCCGTCACCCGACCCCATCCCCATCTTTCCCCCGCGGCGATTGGCATCCAAGGTGCCGATGACCTCGCTGTCCCGCCGCCCTTCCTTTCTTCGATCCGCTTCTTCCCATTGTGTGCAGACGGGCGCTGCTGCTTAACAGCCCCAGATCTTCCAAAATTTCTTCCCCAACATCTTCCCGTCTTCCCTCCAACATCCCCCTGCGGACTCTCCCTTCTCGCTCTGCACACGACGACCGCGCATACGCCAACGACGCTGCGTCGACGTCATTGCTCAACGATTACGACCGCGGCCACGATCCTAACCACGGCGCCGACGCTCGTTCCCACCACCGACGCCGTCACTCCGGCTCCGGTTCCGAGTCGTCGTGGACCGACACCGGTGACATCGGTGAGCAGCTCGCCGACGACGACGACCCGGTTCGCCTGCAGATCTCCAGCGATATCGAGGAGGAGCTGCTAGCTGGCGTCAACCGTCGCCAACCCAAGCACCACCACGGCAAGCGAGTTCGCATTCAAGACGAGCCGCGCCGTTACTCGCGGTCCCCGGTTGCCATCGACAAAGAGGCCATCGAGGTCCCCCACGTATCTCCCGCTTTTGCACGTCCTTCACGCGGCCAACGCTGCATAGGCGCCATCATGTCGGGACGTTCAGGCTCGATCCACGGCCTTACTGGCAAGGCCTTGATGTAAGAATAAACGCCGTTGCGGTTGCACCTGGCACGATGCTAATCATCCACTTCCCCATCCAGTTACTTCACCAGTATATTTGTGTCGTTGGGCGTGTTCCTCTTTGGATATGACCAGGGTGTCATGTCGGGCATTATCACGTACGTTTCCCATGCCCGCTTCACTGTATCGCCATAATTGCTGACATGCACCCAAGAGGCCCGTATTTCATTGACTACTTTGGCCATCCCTCCAAGGCTTATGTCGGAACTATGGTTGCCATTCTCGAGATCGGTGCCTTCATCTCGTCTCTGATTGTCGGGCGCGTTGGAGACATCATTGGACGACGAAAGACTATTCTCTACGGCTCCTGTATTTTCTTCGTGGGAGGGGCTCTCCAGACCCTTGCTGTTTCCATGCCCATCATGATGCTGGGCCGTATCATTGCTGGTCTCGGCGTTGGTATGCTCTCTACCATTGTGCCAGTTTACCAGTCCGAAATTTCTCCTCCTCACAACCGTGGAAAGCTTGCATGCATTGAGTTTTCTGGAAACATTATTGGTTACACGACTTCAGTCTGGGTCGACTATGGCTGTGGTTTCATTGAGAGCAATATGTCTTGGCGAATTCCTTTGGCGATGCAGTGTGTCATGGGCGCTCTTCTAGGCTTTGGTAGTCTTATCATTGTCGAGTCGCCTCGGTGAGTGACATATTTCCTCTGACGTGCAAATAACTCGCCCACTAACATTACTAGATGGCTGCTCGATAACGATCATGACGAAGAAGGCATGGTAGTCATCGCCAACTTGTACGGCGGTGGAGATATCCACAATGCCAAGGCCCGTGACGAGTACCGCGAGATCAAGATGGATGTTCTGCTCCAACGCCAGGAGGGTGAGCGATCGTATTCCGACATGTTCCGCCGATACAAGACCCGAGTTTTTATTGCCATGTCTGCCCAGGCCCTGGCCCAGCTCAATGGTATCAACGTCATCTCATACTACGCGCCGTATGTTTTCGAGTCTGCTGGTTGGGTAGGACATGATGCAGTTTTGATGACTGGATTGAACGGCATCACCTACTTGATATCGACAATTCCCCCGTGGTACCTAGTTGATCGCTGGGGTCGACGTCCCATCCTTCTGTCTGGTGCTCTGGCTATGGCGGTTTCACTTTCTTGCATTTCTTACTTCCTCTACCTCGACATCTCGTGGACACCTAGACTGGTTGTCTTGTTTGTCATGATCTACAATGCGGCGTTTGGCTACTCGTGGGGCCCTATCCCCTGGCTGTACCCTCCCGAGATTCTTCCCCTCAGCATCCGATCTAAGGGTGCCAGTCTTTCCACTGCTACCAACTGGGCTGCAAACTGGCTGGTTGGTGAGATGACACCCATCCTCCAGGAGTGGATCAAGTGGCGAATGTATCTGGTCCACGCATTCTTCTGTGTGGCCAGTTTTGTGATTGGTGAGCTTTGTTATCACATGGTATTCTGATAGGCAACTTCTAACCGGACCAATAGTCTACTTTATCTACCCCGAAACCTGCGGTGTCCGACTCGAAGAGATGGATTCTCTGTTTGGAGACGCTAGCACTGTCATGGGCACACCATCGATCCACGGCGATACCGGCTCTCTTGTGAGGGCCGGCTCCCCGGTAGGGTCATCCCGCGGGCTCTTGGGTCCATCGTTGGACCCCCCAGTCATGGACGACGACAACAAGTCCGGAATCCAGAACAACGGCGGCGACGACCGAAGTGTCCGTGGCTGGCTCTCACGGGTTGTCGGCCGGAACCGCTCCGACAGTGGTAGCAGCGGGCAGGGCCGCTATGCTCCTCTGGGCCAGCAAGAGGACGGCCGCAACGACGACTGATGAGTTCTCTTTGACTTTGCGAAGAAATAGAGTGAATTTTTGCATATAGATGGCGCACGACATGTACAATGTGTTGCCAGTGCAGGGTCAGCGTAAATGTTGCAGTGATGGGGACCGGTCTGGCATGTTCTGTTGATGGATGATCGACGCCTTAGATACGCACAGAGGCAGGACTGGATGGGAGCATTTGGTAGTTGGGTACCAACATGTGAATTTTTTTTTATTGGGTTATGAAGGCGGCATTAGACTGCGTAAAGCCTCAAAGCGAAGGAGCAATCGGTACCGGCTTGGCTGTATACAATAATTAGAGGGCTCCGGCTGCCCAGTACCAAATCGGGGCCATGGTATAAGTTAGACACTCGATATGCTTCGTCGAAAGCAGTAATTCATGATATTGCTTGATTCACAGGTGGATATTTCTTCAAAGGCTTTAAAAATGGTCTCGAAAACCTTTTTTCTTGATCTGCCGAGGCAAGAGAATTGAATTCAATGCCAATTGTGTTTTTGGGCTTTTCTTTGTCTTCGAGTGTGAGTGAGAAGCAAGGAAGGTACTTCACGCGAGGTCCGTGCGTCTAGTAGGTCTCCATGATCAATGCATGCCTGAAATCTTGCAGCTCATGACATCGCTAGTCAACGATTCTTAATCGTCAACTATCGACCTAAAACTATGGCAACCAATTTAGAGGTGGTGCATGCCTACAGGCACCTCTACCGCGGCCTGCTCAAAGCCGTTCAGTATGCGTTTCCCGCGCGACAAGTTGCACGTGTCCAGCTTCGCGCAGCCTTTCGAGAGCCTGGTGCCGTGTTTGACCAAGAGAGCATCCGCAGGACCATTTGGTTCCTCCAATGCGCAGCTAGGGAGAAGGGAATCGAGCATAGAATCTTGAAAAATCTGTTAGAGGTGCAACAGCGACGGGGTCACGTTAAGAAGGGATGGAGGAGGGCGTTTCATGAAAGCAAGACTGAGTAAGTTTTTCACCCGGCAATATTGATGCCGAGATATGACAGGATTAAAACGAGATTTGCCATCTAAGGGCTTGTGTCGTAAATTTGCTGACTTTTTGCCCCCCCCAGAAATCCCATTGACTATGAGACGAGGACAAAGTATTTGCACTATGACATGACAGTCGCCATGCTCAATAAGACTATGGGTTTATGTCTACGATGAGTTCCCGTCTAGTGAATATTCTGGAAGGGAGAGAATAACGGCACGGATGTCCTTCATTTACAATATCCCAAAAGAATGGGGGTTTGGAATGGATGAGTAATGGAGAAAAAAAAACACAATCGGATTTGGCAACCGATCCGTGACGATGAATTATTCATATAATTGTATATTACGTGTATCACCAACATCTTCTGGAGATATTCAATGGCATTATTTAGGCAACAAGCTGTACTGATGGAAAGATGTTACAAATAGTGCAAATAAAACTGGTTGGCGTTTTGAAGTACAGTCTGAGCTGGGAGTTTGCTCTCATCTCCCCTGGCCCGTATATTCCGCATCAGTGAAGAAATATTGTTTTTACATATCGATAGAACCGCCGTAAAAGTTGTAAAACGCCCGAAGAACCGTCAATCTTACATGCCGCCATAATGTTTCCCGCCCGTCTTTCTAGCTTCCTTAATGCAGAGCTTATAGTTCCTCGTTAGGTTCATCGACATCAACACCGAGCTCGTGGAGGAAGATTTGGGATAAAGTGCTTCCATCTCGAGCGTAGATCCAATTTCCAACAGCTGTGCCCTGCTTGTCGCCCTGTCCCTCACCAAGTAGACACCAATCGTAGCGCTTCGGGCCGGAGATGGGTGATGACAGCCAGATCTGTTTGTTGGGAGGTTGTTTGTTGATAACATAGGTGCCATTTTCGGGCCAGGTTATGGTGAGGACACCAGACTATATTGCGCTTTGGTTAGCCAAAAGGATCCATGCAAATGACGTGCTTGTTTGTCATGGTGGATAAGGAAGCTGACGTACCGAAAACTCAACATCAACATCTTCTCGAGCATCCTGCAGTTCTTCGAACTTGGCTAGAACACCCTCTAGGTATTCGTCAGCGCGCTCGTGGTACTCGGCGTCAGACAGATCAACCACGGCAAAGCTCGTCTTATCGTCTTCGGGTTCGGCCTTGGCGGGATTTGAAGTTTCTGGCATGATGCCTTTGTCGAGTTTAACGCTGGTTGAGAAGAAATCACGAGAGGGGACGGCCAAAGCTGCCCGCGGTACCAGGGCTCGTGATACTGCGGAAACGCCACGGGAAGCGAGGGGAGAGCGGCACGAAGGAACTGAGCTTCGGAGAGCTCTCGAAGCCATTGGACAGGCCTGAGTCGCAATTCGACGAGACATGATGGGTCGATGGGTATGGGATGGAAGGGTTGGAGGGTCAATCGTCGAATAGGAACGTAATTAATAGAGTAAGGAAGTCGGCTAGCCTCAAATCAGATTGAGCGGACAGTGTTGAGCTCGCGCAATTGAATGAGAGTGATTCAAGTTCGGCTGGCCCCGCGTTGAATGGAGCTTGTAAAGTGCTTGGAATTACGAGCCGGAAGACTGGCCCGAGCACCTGGGTTGGCTGAGGTACGTACCTCTTGTATCACGAGCAGTCATGTGCGCGGTGTGGTCATCCTCCCGCCGCGAGCTTGGTGCCCCACCATTAGCATCTTCGATCCCTCTGACCAACCGCGGGGAGACGATGAACCCAAAGCAGTCATCATGATTAATGCGTTTCTGGTCTTCAACGGCCAAGGCCAGCCTCGCCTGACCAAATTTTATACTCAGTTGGTAAGCCAGTCCTAGGCGCTCTGCTTCCTCGTCCTCTCCTGTAGTGTCTGATCTCTTCTCCAGGAAACGAGCATCCAGCAACGCCTAATCTCCGAAATATTCACCCTCGTCTCGAACCGCCCGGCCGGATCTTGCAACTTTCTTCCGCTACCACCTTTGCTTGCTGCCTCTAGCACATCCCACACTTCGTCCGAAGAGCAAAATGACGTCCCTTCGCTTGTGACGTACCGACATTACGCGACGCTCTTCTTCATCGTCATCTCAACGTCCACAGAGTCCCCCCTTGCTCTCATCGACTTGATCCAAGTTTACGTCGAGGCCCTTGACAAACTCTTCGAAAATGTTTGCGAGTTGGACCTCATATTCAACTTCGAGACGCTGCACGCTACGCTATCGGAAATGATTATAGGCGGTGTCGTAATAGAGACGAATTTAGACCGCATAGTATCTGGAGTCAAGGCACAAGGAACCGTCGCTAAGCGTCCGGTGAACGAAGGACGAGGCCCATCAGGCCTAAGCTCTGGTCTTGGAATGGGCGCCAACTTTGCTTGGGCTGGGAGGTGATGATATGATTATATGAACCATGAGAGATACCGTACTGGCGGGGAGAGGGGAGTAAAAGTGGCATATAAAGATATCCATACATGTTGCGCCACTATCATCAGGCAAGACCACCCTTTGCCTGCAACTCCCGCGGGGTATCACTCCAAACTCCTATATCTTGATATAAATATACACATAGACTTTTCTATTTCGGTTCTTCCCCATCCTTGGGTGGTGGAGGGGGTGGCGCATCTTTTCGTCGTTCGTATCGTTTTTCAGGGTCGACAGTTCCGAAGAGGTAGTTTGTCTTTTTGCGAATCTATGATATTGTCAGCACAAGAGCTAAAAATGCGCCGGTCAAAACTAACCTCTTCTGATGGCTTGTATTTTTGTCCCCACCATTCAAACTCGGAAAAGAAAAGGATCCAGACGAGCGCAGCTGTCGCAAGACATCAGCTGAGGGAACTGGGGCAGGTAGTTCCCTGTGTGGCATGCGAGACTTACCGACAATGGTGGCTAGCTGGGCGAATTTTACTGCCTTTTGCCATGTAGGCGCCCGACTAGCGAGCTGGATACGGCGCTTGTATTTCTTTTCAAATCGAAGCTGTTGCTGAAAGGTGAGTTCTTTGAAGTTGGGTGGCCACACCTTTCGTGCCTTGTATGGGTTGTTGGCCACATTCAGGGGTCCATTTCGCAGAAGAGACTGTTTTGATGCGGCGGCCACCCGCCTGGCAAGTGTGGGAAGCATGGTGACAAGGAACACTGGCCGTGTCTCCGTCTCAATTGCAGGTGTGGGTTGGCCGAGTCGTCCGCAAGATGGTGGTGATGCTCAAGCCTAGAAATGTGACACACGCCACAAGTCCGCCTCACCAGACCTGCACAGATAAGGACACTAGCCACAGGTACGTATCGGTACGTACCTGTCACGCCGCCTCACTTGCCCCGCGATTTTCACCCCTCCTTATTCGGACCTGGAACTTTTCCCTTGGTGACTCAAAATTTCCATAAGACGGAATTCCAAGGTCTGTGTCCATTTATAAGCGGTGACTCTTCGTGTTGCCTGCCTTAGAGATAGGAGAAGCTAATATTTATATAATTATAGCACCGCAAATTTTGTCGGTTCTTGACGCAATTCCGGCGACGGTTCACGACATCTCGAGAATCATGGCGTCAGAAGTTCCCAAAGCCATGGAGGGGCTGACTATCTCCAAGACAAAGGAGCTCAAGGGTGTATGTGCCCTGGACGTGTTTTCACTTGCGATTGTTGTGAATGCTAACATATTTTCTCCTACAGACTGAGAAGCGTGATACCTTGATTGCTATCGAGAAGAAGTACCAAAAGAAGTGGCACGAGGATGGCGTCTTCCAGCCCGATGCGCCCTCGACATCCGAGATCCCCCTCCACTCTATCAGCGCTGCCGAGCTGCGAGAACAGATTCCCAAGTTCTTTGGAACCATGGCTTATCCTTACATGAACGGTACCCTTCATGCTGGTCACTCTTTCTCCATCAGCAAGGTTGAGTTTGCTGCTGGTGTTGCGCGCATGCAGGGTAAGCGTACCTTGTTCCCTATGGGCTTCCACTGCACCGGTATGCCCATCAAGGCCTGCGCCGATAAATTGGTCAACGAGATCCAATTGTTTGGCAAGAACTTCGAAGGTTACAACCCAGACGAGGAGGTCGCCGAGGAGAAGCCTGCCGAGCAAAAGCCCGCCAAGAAGGAGGACCCGACCAAATTCACTGCCAAGAAGAGCAAGGCTGCTGCCAAGACAGTCAAGGTGAAGTACCAGTTTCAGATTATGAAGGCCATTGGAATTCCCACTGAGGAGATTCACCTATTCGCCGACTCCCAGTACTGGCTCAAGTATTTCCCTCCCTTGGCTATTCGAGATCTGACCAACTTTGGTTGCCGTATCGACTGGCGCCGAACCTTTGTTACCACCGATGCCAACCCCTACTACGATGCTTTTGTCCGATGGCAGATGAACCGTCTTAAGGAGTTGAACAAGATTAAGTTTGGCAAGCGATACACCATCTACTCTATCAAGGATCGTCAACCCTGCATGGACCACGACCGAGCTGAGGGTGAGGCTGTCAACCCCCAGGAGTACACTGCCCTGAAGCTCAAGGTCCTCGAGTGGGCTCCTAAGGCTGCCGAGGCTATCAAGGGAAAGATCCCGGAGAATGCCAACGTCTACCTGGTTCCCGCGACCCTGCGACCTGAGACTATGTACGGTCAGACCTGCTGTTTTGTTGGACCCAAGATCACCTACGGTGTCTTCAAGGTCAACGAGACTGACTACTTTGTCGTTACTGATCGAGCTGCCCGAAACATGGCTTACCAGGGCGTCTTTGCCACAGAGGGTGTTATCGAGAAGGCTGCCGAGATTGCTGGCCCCGATATTGTGGGCACTCTTGTCAACGCACCTTTGTCTCTGCACAAGGGCGGTGTCCGTGTTCTGCCCATGGAGACTGTTCTGCCCACGAAGGGTACTGGCGTTGTTACCTCCGTACCCTCCGACAGCCCTGACGATTTTGCAACTGTCACCGACCTGGCCAAGAAGGCTGAATTCTATGGTATTCAGAAGGAGTGGGCCGAGTTGGAGATTTTCCCCATCATCGAGACTCCTTCATACGGCGACCTATGCGCACCTTTCCTCGTCAAACAGCTCAAGATTGCTTCTCCCAAGGACACGAAGCAGCTGGAGGAGGCTAAGGAGCTGGCTTACAAGGAGGGTTTCTACCAGGGTATCCTCAAGGTTGGCGATTTCAAGGGCGAGAAGGTTGAGGTTGCCAAGCCCAAGGTCCGAAAGCAGTTGATTGATGCCAATGAGGCCTTCGCCTACTCTGAGCCTGAACGCAAGGTTGTGAGCCGATCTGGCGACGACTGCATTGTCGCTCTCATGGACCAGTGGTACCTTGACTATGGTGAGGATTCATGGAAGGAGACTGCCCTTAAGTGGGTTGAAAATGCCGATGGCAAGGGTATGGAAACCTACAGCAGTGAGACCAAGAACGGTTTCCAGAGCGTTCTGAACTGGCTGAACCAGTGGGCTTGCGCCCGTAGCTTTGGTCTTGGCTCCAAGCTGCCCTGGGACCCCCAGTTCCTGGTTGAGTCTCTGAGTGATTCTACTATCTACCCAGCGTACTATACTATTGCTCACTACCTACACAGCGACTTGTTTGGTCGTACAAAGGGTGTTGGCAATGTTGGCGCCGAACAGATGATTGATGAGGTCTGGGACTACATCTTCACGCGCCGTGACCTGAGCGACGAAATCATCAACTCGAGTAAGATTCCCAAGGAGACGCTGGAGAGCATGCGTCGCGAGTTTGAGTACTTCTACCCTCTGGATGTGCGAGTTTCCGGAAAGGACTTGATTCCTAACCACTTGACCTTCTTCCTGTACATCCACTTGGCTATCTTCCCGCCTGAGTACTGGCCTCGTGGTGTCCGAGCCAACGGCCACCTGATGCTTAACGGCGAGAAAATGAGCAAGAGTACTGGCAACTTCATGACCTTGAAGGAGATGGTCGAAAAGTACGGTGCTGATGCATCTCGAATCGCTCTCGCCGACTCAGGTGACGGTGTTACTGATGCCAACTTCGAAGAAGATGTGGCTGACAACAACATTTTGCGTCTCTTCAACCTGCGTGAGTGGTGTGAAGAGATGGTACGTGACCAGGACCAGCTCCGAACGGGAGAGATCAACCAGTTCCAGGATTCCCTGTTCGCAAACGAGCTCAACGAGATTGCCAAGGAGGCCATTGATTTGTATGCTGACACCAACTACAAGCTGGCCCTCAAGGCTGCTCTCTACGAGTTGACCAGTGCTCGTGACTTTTACCGTGAATCTTGCGCCGCAGCCGGCATCAAGATGCACAAGGACCTTGTCCTGAAGTACATTGAGTGGCAGGCACTGTTGTTGGCTGTGGTGACTCCTCACTGGTCCGAGTACATCTGGCTCGAAATCCTCAAGAAGGAGGGCAGCATCCAATACGCTCAGTTCCCCAAGGTTGGACCTGTCGACAAGATGCTGAGTGCAAAGCGAGACTACGTGCGCAACACAGCTTCCAGCGTCAACTCGGCTGAAGGTCTCCAGCTGAAGAAGAAGGCCAAGGGCAAGGAGACTGCCTTTGACCCCAAGAAGCCCAAGAAGCTGACGATTTTCGTCAATGACAAGTTCCCATCTTGGCAGGCCAAGTACCTGGACCTTCTTAAAGAGCTCTGGGACCCTGAGACCAAGTCTACCAACGATAAGGAGCTGAACGGCAGGATTGGCAAGATGGGTGAGATGAAGAAGGCCATGCCCTTTGTCCAGAGCCTGAAGAGGCGCCTGCAGGCGGGTGAGCCTGCTAGCGTGGTTCTTGAGCAGAAGCTCTTGTTTAACGAGAAGGAGACTTTGTTGCAGATGGTGCCTGGCTTGACGCGAACATCTGGACTAGTAGCGTGCGATATCTTGTCCGTCGAGGAGGGTAGCAAGAAGGCAGTGAACCTAGCTGACGGCAAGGAGGTTGATGTCACAACGCCAGTCGCCGAGAATGCTGTGCCTGGTGTGCCCACTTTCTTGTTTGAAAATGTAGAGGCCTAGAGGAAGGATGCTTGCGAGGAGGGCATGTTAGAGTTAGATGAAGAGTACAACAAGGTAGATAGATGGCAAAACAAGTTTAAAAAAAGATATGTCGTTATGCAGAGGTAGGATGGAATTTGATATCATGACTCAGTATTACGATTACATAGAGAAAAAAAGAACGTTTTCCAAAATTGCAGGATCTTGGTGGTATAACGGTTGATAAATGTGGCAATATAGCTAGTGTTGTGTGTTAAGGGGCTGTAGTAAAAGCTTATGCGACGGGATGGAATAGTAAATTACACAGCGTAGGGCATGGCAACGATGATTGAAAGCATGGTACAGCATCATCCTCGCAATTTCCGCTCTTGTTTTTTTTTTCTTTCTTTT
>NAGG01001355.1:0-22368 GCA_003031705.1 Calonectria naviculata
CACCTGCCCGATTGATGCATTCCGTAGATGGCTCCATGTGCGTGCGGGTGTAGCAAATGCGAATGCACTGCGCCGTACACACACGCGCGCGCAAAGTGACTTCGAGCCAGTCCCGGCTGGGCTCGATGGAGGTGCGAAAACAAGCGTTTATCGTCATTCCCCCGGATTCGGCAGTTGTTGCCATGTCCGGCCAACAGGGGGGCACGATAACGTTACGCACACAGAGGAATGGCATCACATGACAGCTGGAAGCTTGAGGAGAGAAGCGACGCTGCTGACAAACATGCTACAGCTAGCTGGAGGTGTTGAAATGTATGGAGCTTCTGACACTGCGTTCCGACATTGAATGTACTCGGGGCAGCTCTTATAGAACCGGCGAAAAAAATTCCTTCTCTACGCATCACGAAATCGCGGAATACAACAACGGCGCCACAGCTGAAATGACAGAATGTCACCCGTTCGTGGGCTAGAATGTTGGTCTGCACTGTCTATAGGATGCATATGGAGAAGAGAAAAAGCAGAAACAAGAACAGCGAAAATTGTGAATAGCTTTTATGGGGTCCGTCACGTGCCCCTGCCGGCCGGTCCACTTTTCCGCTGGCCGATGCTATACGTATCAACTCAACTGCAGGCTGCGATATTGAAGATGTCCCGGAGCTGATTATCACCATTGTCCATTATCATGTCTGCNNCCATCCTCCTCTCCCGCCGCAGAACAACATCGCATAGCTCGCCATGGCGTCGGCAATCTTCTTCCTAGACCTCAAGGGCAAGGTGCGTTGCTCCAGCCTGCTGCTTGGCATTCGTCACCGCCGGGCCCCCAACCAGCGGTCCACGATGCGGAATTCCACGAAGCTGACATGGCCTTGCCTCTCGCACCCAGACCCTTCTCGCCCGCAACTACCGAGGTGACATTCCCATGTCCGCCGTCGAAAAGTTCCCCATCCTCCTCTCCGAAGCCGAAGAAGACTCTTCCGCCGTGCCACCATGCTTCTCCCACGAAGGTATCAACGTATGTGTCCTAGCCACCTGTCACCACCGAGGCCCATCCCCCTCTGACATTGGCATACTGTCATCTAGTATCTCTATATCCGCCATAACAACCTGTATCTCCTCGCCCTCACAAAACGCAACACCAACGCCGCCGAGATCCTCCTCTTCCTGCACAAGATTGTCGAGGTCTTCACCGAATACTTCAAGGCCCTCGAGGAAGA
This sequence comes from Calonectria naviculata, assembly GCA_003031705.1. NCBI lineage: Eukaryota > Fungi > Ascomycota > Sordariomycetes > Hypocreales > Nectriaceae > Calonectria > Calonectria naviculata. The sequence continues at coordinate 1,215 of NAGG01001355.1, forward strand.
ATCCATCCGCGATAACTTTGTCGTCATTTACGAGCTGCTCGATGAGATGATGGACTTTGGCTACCCCCAGACGACCGAGTCCAAGATTCTGCAAGAGTACATTACCCAGGAGTCCCACAAGCTCGAGATCCAGGCCCGACCTCCCATCGCCGTCACCAACGCCGTCTCGTGGCGATCCGAAGGTATCCGTTACCGCAAGAACGAAGTCTTCCTCGACGTCGTCGAAAGCCTCAACCTCCTCGTCAGCGCAAACGGAAACGTGCTTCGCAGTGAAATTCTCGGCGCCATCAAGATGAAGTGCTACCTGAGTGGTATGCCCGAGCTGCGTCTGGGCCTCAACGACAAGGTCATGTTCGAGACTACGGGCCGCTCCACCCGCGGCAAGGCCATTGAAATGGAAGACGTCAAGTTCCACCAGTGTGTCCGTCTCTCGCGCTTCGAAAACGACCGAACCATTTCCTTCATTCCCCCGGATGGCGAGTTCGAGCTCATGTCGTACCGACTCAACACTCAGGTCAAGCCGCTGATCTGGGTCGAGTCCGTTGTCGAATCCCACTCAGGCTCCCGTATCGAGTACATGCTCAAGGCCCGCGCCCAGTTCAAGCGCCGCAGTACCGCGAACAACGTCGAGATCATCGTTCCGGTCCCCGACGATGCCGACAGCCCCCGGTTCCGCACGAACATTGGTTCCGTCCACTACGCCCCCGAGCAGAGCGCCATTGTCTGGAAGATTAAGCAGTTTGGTGGTGGCAAGGAATTTCTCATGCGCGCCGAGCTGGGCCTGCCGAGTGTAAGAGGAGACGACGAGCACGGTGGTGGCATGACGGGTGGTTTCGGTGGTAGCATGGGAGGCGTTGGTGGCCCTGGCAAGGGCGCCAAGCGACCTATCCAGGTCAAGTTTGAGATCCCCTACTTCACCACCAGTGGTATCCAGGTGCGGTATCTCAAGATTACTGAGCCCAAGGTGAGCCCGACACCTCTACCCTTCTCTAGAAACACTAAACTAACCTCTCTTTTAGCTGCAATACCCTTCGCTCCCCTGGGTCCGATACATCACCCAATCCGGCGATATTGCCGTCCGACTCCCCGACGCTGTCTGAGCCAACCACGGCGACTCGGAAACCCGACCAAATTCAACCTTTTTTTTATATTACGAAGAATGACCCGTTTCCTCGCGCCAGTCGCATCGAGCAGGTCGTTGACAGAGCCCCTAGATCCGAGGTCGGGGTTCCGCAGCGGCGAGTCAACCGTTGGCGCGGAGAGCAACAGAAAGCCGCTGTATGCACACGCATCAGTGGAAACACGACGGGTTGTATGAGAAAGAGACCAAGCTTTATACCACTGAGTGGCCAAGGGAGAGTGTTACGAGGTGGGACTTGTATAAAGGGGGATGTGGAAAAGCATGGTAGGAACAGTACTCGATAAAAAAGCTATTCGCCGCCAGACATGAATGAATAATAGAAGCCATCAATTTAAACCGCACTTTATTTTTTTGCAATCTGAACCTGTGCCAGCCGTCAGTCTAGCGTCATTCTGCTAATTTCTTTTCGCCCTGAGTCGGCATATTGGACTGTTTCCATTTCAACCAATACTGTTGTCAACATCAAAGACAAGATCCATGTCTTTGGCTATAGCCCCAAACAAAACGAAACCCCAGGTCCCGAGACAAGAAACGTAAAAAGAAACCGCAACCTGTGAGAGTACACAGGTTTTGCGATAACACAAACGCCAAGAAACATCGACCGAATGTGTGCGCCAATCTTTTGTCGATCGTTAAACGTATGCGAGTTTTGAACCAAACTCGGTGACTAGGAGTCAGCCACAATAAGCTGGTTCCATTCAAACGAGCCCAACGTCTGCGCATTGGAACCAGTTGGGTTGCTCGGGTCAAAGAAGACGGTGACCAAAAAGCCCCTTGGTGTTTCTTCTGCTGACACGGGATCTGGAAAGAAAGTGCCAATGATTAGCTCCGAACGCTCGGTTTATCCAAAACAAATAGCTCCAAGCAATGTCTGGTTCCAATGCTTCGTTACTCACGTCCTCTGGCTCGCTCGCCGGTCCATCGATGATTTCTCCATTTAGCACGGTGGCCGAGGAAGACAGCATTCGTCCTGAGGTTCTGGTTGGTCGGATCCGGCTCTGCGCTCAGTGCCATGAGTCCTAACACAATTGGCAACTCCCCACCTAGACCGCGTGAAGGTGGCGGTTGGTTCGGGCGAGGCCATCTATATGTATCGGGCAGAAGTGATGGGATCCAGCTAGGCCTGCTTCCGGCGACATATCGTACAAGGCCTGGGCCTTCACCCATGGGGCTGTCCTCGTATGCAACCTGCGAGACTCCTTGGAGATTTCGAGGATGAAATATTTGCAACAAATGCCACATGGACTCGGTACTCGCCACAAAAGGGTCCGAGGGGCAAACCATGATTGGAAGATGTGGGTTACAGGCAAAGACTGCCCAGGACTTATACTTGACAAGTTGATAGTCGAATTGGTTCGTCTGGGGGTTAAGATACCACGCACTTCCTTCGGATCGTACCTGGGTGTTGCCCCGGGACCAATGGAAGTTGAGAAGCTCTTGAACATTTCCGTCCTGATAGTACATCATTTTGCTGGTAATCTCATTCGTATATCGAGATGGGTCTGTTGGAGGGATCGTATTGTGGTATTCATCGTATTCTGGTTCTTGATCGTCAACACGTAGCTCATTGATTATAAAGATGAAGCTTAGTATAGGTGTTGCAATTGCTGGTTCGCTATAACTTGCGCTTCCACGGCCAGTCGAACTATGCCCGCCGCCATGTCTCCTTGATGATGAGCCCTTTAATTAGACTTGTCAGCCGGGGAGGTCTCTCAACGCAACAACGTTGTTCATCTACTCAACATACAGATCCTTTTGGGGCCATGCTTGTTATTCTTCTCGGTATCAAATTCGACTAGGCCGACCAGGGCGGGGTATTGGATGGCTGGTGTCCTCATCCGCCGAGGATGCTTCCGTCCTGCGCAAGTGCGGCGTCTTATGCGCTCTCTCCACCCCAGTCTCTCGCAGAGCCGCAATTTACTAGGTGCCCAATCCCAATCCCCATCAAACCGAGCCATGTTTGGGCGCTCATGACGCTGTCAGCCCTCCAACAAAGTCGTGGGAGGGTCTCACATTTGGGCCAACGGTGGCCTTCTTCCCGGCCCTGTTGTGGGTGCCGCTTGACAAGGCTCCCGCTGCAAGAAGCAAAACTACATGCGTGACGCATCACCATGACGTGAACGAGCGTCTGATGGTTCAGACTGCCACATTCTATGCCTGCCGAGGGCGACGGCGTTGCAGCCGCCAACATGAATCATCCCACTTCAATAGTCATCCTTTATATTCACGTCGTGGTTCCCAGGCAGGCGGCTGGCCGTCCCGCTCCCGAAAGGGTCGGCACTACACGCTCTGCTAGACGGCGTACCCGAGCCGAGTCACCGTTGTTTGCAGCTGATGGAGAGATTTCACGGCCGCTGATCTAACAAATCACCCCAGCTCCCCCACTCTGTCAATGCCACCACCTTCTCCATAATCGTACTTGAGCTCCGAATAGATGGTGTTGCCCGCCATCACGCGGAACCCGGTGGCTTGCAACTTCCGGCAGGCTCTGGGCCAAGGTTGCTTTTTGGGATGAGACATGCCCCATCACGGGCACGGGTTGAAACCAGAAGCAGAACTCGGCGGCATTGAGGAAGATCCGGGAGATGTCGCGGGGGCTACCAAGGTCGTATAGTAGAACCTCGACCCAGAACGCAGTCCAGTGCAGTGCTAATCATAGAATTCGGATTTTAATCCCGTGGGCCAATGCAGAAGTTCCGCAGGGGACCCGATGCAAGTTTTCGGAAGCCAACAGCCAGCCTGACAATTCTCATGCAGTCACCCAGATTGGAAGAGCCCCGCCTGTATGGAGGCTGTTGGTTCCGGGTTTCCTTTCAGGCGAACCAGTTCCCAGCAAAGCCCCCAAGGTTGCTACAAGAGCCGCAAGACAAAAATGAGTAAAAAGCTGCTCCGTTCGCGGAGAGGGGTATTCCAGTGGTACTGAAATCCCTGTGCAAGAGGAACCAGCGACCGACAGCTTGGATCCTTTCCAGCGCCGTACATCACTCGGGGAACAACCACAACCCGTCTCCGAGCTTCTCCTTTAGTAAATCCGCTCTTCTCCGAGCCCCAAGCTGTAGATCAACCCCCAAAAACAAGCATGTGCTGCAGCCATTTGAAGTTGGAGGGTTGCACGGCGGCGTGCCTCGACGGCCATGTCACCATGCCTTTTGCCCAAGCTTGAAGCGTATTAAGCTTCCAGAGTAATAATTGACAACGCGCTAAGAGGAAACAGAGCCGTCGTGTTGATCGGTTCCGCGAGAGGTGGATCATTCTCCAAGAGACGTCAGCGGGCCAGTCTCTGCCGGTGTGATTTGGTGAAAGAAAGAGACTCGCATGACTAGACCACGGCATTTGCAGCAGTGGTACTTGTATACGGGTCCAGCTTGCCATTGGCTCACGGTTTGTAATCGTTGCCGCGGATGGCGATCGCATTTGCGACTGATTGTTGGTCGTTTCCCTTGATGCGTCCACTAGACGTTGACACCGTTTTATGTCACGTCTCCACTTCCGTCGCTGTCAGTATCCCTTTGTAATGATCACCTGAGCCAGATACATGCCATCTTGGCATCGAGGGCGTCGGCAAGGAAAATGTATCGGCCTAGTAGGTTGGCTGCGGGTGTATTCGGCATGCTGGTCAGTGTTGGGCCGACTGCAGCTTGACGGAGGAAATCCGAATAGGAAAAAGCAACGATTTGTGTCACAGCCGCTTTCTTGTAATTTGACGGGAAGATATGCTTTACATTCATAAAGTTGGGGGACAAACAAAACCGGAGAAACAGAGCACAGATACACAGACACACATATATATATATATCACATCAAAAAAAGGGCGCGTGTACACTAGTGTGTCCGTCGCCTCAGCGTGATGAGTTGGCTGGTCCGCGCACGATCGCCCACACATCGATGGCTCTGGGTGCTCAATCCGAGGCCAGGTGATGGCAAAAGGTCATATCTCATGTTTGTTCATAGCCGCAGTCCACTCCCGCTCCCACCTCTCTCCTCGTCCGCTCTTCATTGGGCATCATGTATGTGCGGGCAAAGTATGACCTTTGGGGACCGCAGGCATGCTTCGGGCACCCATGTTCAGGCGGACAGCTTTGCCCGTTTCGTTGGCCCCGACTCAGGTTCCATCTCCATTTCCACATCGCCGTCGGAAGAAAGAACTCGGATGGCTTCTTGAATCAATTTCTTTTCTCCCAGTCTGACCTGCACGGCCATTCTCTGGCGGCTTGAGAGGTCATTCCTCTCGAGTTGGAGCTCGTCCTCGGAAATGGTGGTGGGGTATCGTGAGGCCAGAACCTCGAGGGCCTTGATCTGGACGGCTTGCTGGATTTCATCCCGCTTCCGCTTATCCGGGATTGTTTCGGGTTGCGCCTTTTTCACTCCCTTCAGGAAGGTCTTTAGTTGTTCCTGCAGGTCCTCTGGCATGCTTTCAAATCGCGCAGGACTAGAGAAGGTGCCATCGGAATTGACATCTCCCGTCTCACGTTCAAGCACGAAGGTGTCTTCGAACTCCTCCTCTTCATCAAGTTGGTTGCGCTATTCCTTGTTAGTTTTGTGCTGAACGTAAAATTGAGCGACTTACCAGCTTCTCCAGGATGTTACCAGAGATTCCAAAGTGGGCGACCAGAGCCGACTCCACGACTTCCCACGGGATCTCTACCACATCATAGCGGGAATGCCTCTCGGTGACATAACCATACCGTCTCAGAAGCTCCGAGTTGGGATGAGGACCGTAGTAGTTAAAGATCTCCTCACCTGCCTTGATGGGACGCAAGCTAGTAACAGTGAGGCTCTCATCTTCGTGGTTTACGTGGGCCTGCATCGCTGTCAGTCATGTTCATGGCTACCACCAACCACTTACATTGAATTCGGCATCAGCGTTGAGGATATCAGCCATAGCAACCATTCCCATCAGCGATTTGCCGTCTCGATCCTCGACCCAGCCATCGGCCTCGTCCTCCTCGTCCTCGTCCTTTTCGAGGTCAAAGGCATAGGCCATAATGGTACTGCCCATCCTGTGGGCGATTTCAACAAGCTCATCGTCGCTCTTAGTCTCGCTAGATGGGAAGAGAGCCGGGTTTTTTCTGACGACGGGCAATAGTCTGCCTCGGAACATTTCCTCGGCGCTGGCCTTGCCAATCTTGGACCGCATATGACTGGACTGTAGGTGATTCAACTCATCCTCGGACCAGAACATGGGCGTGTCGAAAGCAGTAGGGAGGACATCAAAGTAGGGCTTCCAAGTGGAGTTGTCGCCCTGCAGGTACTCGTAGATCATGATGAGAATGAGGGAGCTCCAAGAGTCCATTGGTGGAAGAGCCTCCTCGTCCTCTTCAGGGACCCGTTCCAGGTCAAACACATCGGGGAGTTTCTTGGGCAACTCCGATGTCTCGACATTGATGATGCTCTTCCTGGGGATGGTGAAGAGCGTCGTCTCGGGAGCAATGTCTTGAAGCGCAACTACCACCACATTAGTATTTCTCCGTGTGGCAAAAAGATGTCCTGTGTACCTATTCCGCGGCCGGCATTGCGATCCCGAAGATCAACAATCTTGATGGCATCCGAAAAGGTCGCTCCTGGGAGAGACTTGAACCATTGGAGAAATTTCTCACTGGCGTTGTTGAAGGCTGCAGAATCCATGGCCAAAAAAATCCAATCAATTCCACAACGTCCTGCGTGGTCCCAAAATCCTATCGCAGATATTCCAACTCAATGAAAAAATACTAATATCTGGGCAAGATTGAATCGCGAGGTGCAAACCTTTTGGGATAGGGTCGAGAAAATGTGGTTTAGTTGGATTGGTGAAAGCACAGTGCACGTGCGTATTACCGTTGAAAATTTTACTGGTACGTAGGGTAGGTGCCATCCGCCGTTTGCTCAGTGCTTTTGACCTCGACCGAAACAGAAGGCGACAAGTGACAAGTCTCTTTTCTTTCCTTGCAGTTACTTGTTTACTACATGAGTCTAGATGCTCTACAATTTTGGTTCTCATCCGTCTTGAGCGAATACATAGCACACCGACAACTTCCCTTCAAGTCCTGCGACTCGAACACCATGTTGATATATCAAAAAAAGAAGCATAATCTCATACCAACATAATGAATTCCGACAGAGCATTCAGTAGTAGAATTATTAAAATAATATTTTTTTCAACTATTTGATCCCAAGGTTTTTCTTAAGATGTGTGGTGGAGTGTCCTATAATACGTCACCCGCCTCCACGAGCATCAAGATCTAGGGTAGGGAAACGCACCGTGTATATATTCAGCTTCTTGAGATTGGTGTACATTATCATACATTTACTTGCTCCTTCGAACCACGTATACTTGATGAAATACTGACAATTCGACCGCCTCTCTTTTTGTAACAAATTATGCCTCGTCCTTTTTACTCTTCACCTCTCTCTTCTTGGGCTTCAACCATTCTTCCATGCCCTCTGGCCAATATACCCGATCCTCTGGCCCACCCATGCCAAAATCTTCAGCATTGACGACACGTTCGGGAATGTCTTCATCATCGCCGTTGGCTGTGCCGTTTGACTGCTTCTTACTCTTCTTGGTGACCTTCTTAACAGCCTTGCGTGGCTCGTCTTCGCGCTCGTATGGCACAATGTCGTTGAATTTTTCGTAGCCTGGAAGCTTGAACGCCCGCATTAGCTCAAAGACGGCCTGCTCCTTGTCCTTGGCCTCAATCATGAGGTCCATGTCGTTGGGGCACGGCGGGAGCGCCTTGACGCGGGGCGAGTGCTTGCGACGCTCGCGGGGAGTAATGGCCCCCCTGGTTGGCTCGCTGTAGTGCATCTTTTGTCGGATGCCTTTCCGTGTCCAAGTCCGCTTGATCCGGTCAAAGAGGTCGGTAATGTCTTGGGTCCCTTCGCGTATGCTTGGGTCAAACACAATGTTATGGTGGTGAAAATCTAAGACCAGAGGAATGTTGAGCTCTTCGCAAATGGGCAGCAAGTCATGCACACTCCATGACACGTCGTCATTTTCCAGCACCAGACGTTTCTTGATGCCGTCAGAAAGTTTCTCATAGTTTTCTCTGAAGCGATCCAGTGTTGCGGACTTGTCGCCGTATGTTCCGCCCATGTGTAGAATCATGACGGCATCGCGATCCGCCTGCTCTGGGAGCTTGAGCAGGGAAAGCATCTCATCATGGTATTCGAGGTCTCGCACGGCAGCCGCGACAACCTCCTTTCTTGGACTTCCAATCTGGGTAAATTGGCCGGGATGTGTGGTTAGTCGATGTCCCAGCTCAGCTGCCACCGCTCCAGCCTCTGCCAGGACCTCGGATGCAAAGGGGGCCAACTTGTACCCATGTTCCTCGTGGCTAGCAAATGGAAACATCTCACTGCTGAGGCGCATAAACTTAATGCCATACTTGTCATTCCATCGTAACATCTTGACAATGTCCCTAGCGTTTGACAGCCCCAGCTCCTGTATATATTTCTTGCCTAGCTCTGTCTCGGGGGTCTGGGACTTATCCGGCCGATTCTTTGTTGGATGCTCGGGCCGAGAGGGATCCTGTAAAGGGTAGCGGTGATCAATGATTGAAGCCATCCGGCAAGTTCTAGATGAAAAGACGGGGGGGTTGGCCGCCCGTAGGTAGGTGTTGAGACATGCCTGGGAAGATATTAGCTACGCCTCTGCTTCTCGCCTCCTCGTATATGGATAGACGGCAACTTTTTGCGTCTGAAGGCACTCTCACATAACCTAAACGACCCGACCATGGCAAGGGGAGCCTCCCGCTGTTGACCGGGGGAGGTCTGCGGGCACCTCGCTCAGCGGTGTTATCTGCAGAGCCTTCATTGATGTCGCCTGCGGCGACGTCGGCCTCATGTCCGTCGAGAGGACTCTGCTCTTGAGAGCGGGACTCGCCTTCGGCCTTTGGACAGATCACGTCCCTGTTGGGCGCGTGCGGCTTGGGCCTCACGTTGGCTTGGCTGGGTGAGTCGGCCTCTATGCTGAGGTCGGAATTCTCCACTGCCAGTCGCTGTCTTCTCACCACGGTCTGAAACTTGTGCTCCATCTCACTCAGCTCGCGCATGGCTTTCTGGACACCCTCCTTAGTGTCCCATAGCCCCAAGGGGGGATGACTTGGCTCGATGTTTAGCTCGGGCGGTCCGTACATGGGGACGTTGGTTGTCTGCTCCTTGATCCTCTTGCTGACCCGCCTTGGCATGTCGGGTTTGTGAGGCGGGGGATGCTCCTCGGCTCTTTTTCGTTTTGGCGGCATTGCGACGGCGATGCTTCTTCTGCTGCAGGTGGTGGACAGTGGTGGGCAAAAAGGGATAGCTAGTAATCGACAATGAGTACGCGGAAACGGCAAGAACCGATGCATTTAAGGGTTAAGAATGCAATGTTGGCGCAGATCGGGGGGCAACATTTCCGTGTTACATGACGCTGCCTAAGCCATGTCGTCGATGTGCAAAGTGAAAGAAGCGCTGGGAGCTCATGATGTTGCGTCGTCGAGAAGGGAGGTCACACATATCGCAGGACGGTAGTATCATCATTTCGCCTGAGGCGCAACGAGCCAATGACGCGAACTGCGTCATGCGTCCTGTGGCGTTTAGACACTGGCGCTGCTTGTTTTTGCGCTGGGCCAAACGAATCATTGCTTGTTCGATCGTTGACCGGATTTCTCGATCCATGTGCCTGGGTCGGGTATGAAGTCATCGACATTGTCCGCTAGCTGGGGGAGCGGGGATTGGCCGGCCCGCGTCCCCACTAGCTCCATGCTCAATTCGGCATCCAGCAAAGGGATCATCTCTGCTGGATGCCACTTTGCTGAAGAAAATGCCAAATTCTGGGGCCTTAATTCTCCCATCGGAGATTTCCATGCCTTTTTTGTTGCAAAGGCAGAGATGAATCATTGGCTGAAATTGCCTGTTCGAGCCGCCTTGGGTTTGGTAACCATCGGCTGGCATGTCACTAAGCGCCATGATCCATGGATGTTTTGCATGACCATCACAAATCATGGTTGCCCGTGGATTTTGTGATTGGCCATTCTGCGAGGACTTATCCAATGTGACCACAGCTTCGCTGGGCTTTTGCTCCGGCTCAGAAGAAAGGAGGCACGCTAAAGGTCCGCTCACGCGGTGGCCTCGATTTGTAGTACGGAACCCTGCACACTGGACAGTCGAATCGCTCGATTAGGAACCATGAAGACAGGCATTTGCAGTGGAAGGTGTGGCCACAGCTGTTCAAAATCAGGATATCGTCGTCGGCCGCATCGAGAGAGGTGTTCGTATCCGCTCCCTGCCTTGGGTCGCTGGCTTCAGTCTGTTCAATCTCCGGGTTTTTGGAAGCAATGGATGTAACTTGTTGGAGATCCGATAAAGGGTCTGAGCCAGCTGTATGCGCTGGTTCTGGAACTAGAGGGCCGATACAAATTGGACTATATGTTTTGTGCTGGTTAGTCAACGCCCGTGATTGAATCTCTCCCACCGCCCCTCCGATGGACCGACCCCGAGCGGCTTTTGGGCCCGGGACCCGCCACGGAATCGGAGCACGCGAACACTTACCATTCTCCAAACTCGGATGGTGCAGCTGCGGCTTCAATGTCAACATTGGAGTCTTTATTGGCCCTCGAGGCGACCGTGGAGCGGGTCGTATAAGTGCTGAGCTTGCGTCGAGCATCGTCCAATTGGCTGGGCTCTGGGTGGTAAACCTTCTCTCCGGGACTTCGAGAGAGCTTCACGCAGGTTCTAGATCCATTTGCTTTTTTAGTATGCCGAATAATTGCTCGTCGTGGACGCATTCTACGCAGGAATCGGCGGCACATACATTGGACCCAGAAGGATGATGCAAACAAAGAGGACAAGCAGGATGATGCCGACCTTTTCCATCGTAACGGCGGTCTCCAATATTCGAGAGGTGGCGCGATGATGATTTGGAGGTGAGGGCGGGGGTCCAACACGCCACAACGAGCGAGCGTAGACTTAAAAGAAGGCTGCGGCGTGAATTGATGGCGCCGGGAGCAAAGGCGATGATCAGGTTGACAAAGTGTCACAGAGAAAAAGTCTTGCATGATTGTTCTACAGTCGCCCCGACGTCAGACAGCGACGGCCCGGCAATATATCATGTTATTAGTGTCAACGGGTGGGCGCCGCGAGCTTAACGAGTCAAGAGACATGTGCCATCCATCCAGCATCTCCACGTCGACCAGTGGCTTGCTTGGCCCTGCAGTGGCGAGCGGCGCAGCCCACGACGTTGTCGGGCTGGGGGCCCAGACCCCGAATGCCTCGCTCAGGTGCTCTCCCGGCAGTGGCACACGCAACACAGGTGTCGCAAAGGTCAAGCTTTAGCGGCGATGGCGAGCTCGCTGGGGGGAGTTCTTGGCGAACGCCGGCTTGTAGCCCAGAGGCGGGAAGAATGGCGTGGCTGTGAGTGGGACGAGCGGCAGAACGGCAGCACTGGTGAACTGAAGTGGCAGCTTTGATAGGGTAATGGAGGGTGGCAGCCACCGGTCGTTGGCCATTCGAAAACTCTCTAGTCTCGACTGTTGTTGGCGTTGGCCGTCCACAATGTAACCCGAACAACCACTGGACGCACCTCGGGAAGCCTTATCCAGAAAAGCTGATGAGTCTCCCCCGCCGCCGTTGAGCACTGCCTCGTGTGCGACAGCTGGGGGGAGGGGGAGGGGAATGAAGAGAACCCAATCTGCCACACCTTATCTTGTGGACGGGCTGGCCTTCGTCATCATGAGCATGCACGCCAGGTCAAGGCGATAGAGGGCGTACTAAGTCACGATAGCGACTGCATGCATGTGTGCTTAGACCGGGTACCGGCATTTTGTTTAGCGGTGGCGCCAGAAATGGGCGAGTTCTGCACGCGTGACTAGGCACCGAAGAAAGCACCTGGTTTCCCTTGGGGCATGGCGTGCCAAATTCGCTGTGCTTGGAGACAGAGCATCGTAGCAGGTTGTGGCATGAGATGACTGAGGTCGAGGTTGCCCACGTGCTCAAGCTTTCAGCACGCAAAGGCGCAAAGGCTGGTTCCTCACTAGCGGGGCTTGTGGTGGGAAGGTCGGCCTGAAGTGCAGGGATTGGCATGGTTGCGCGCCGCTAAAGTGAAAATAAGCTCAGGCTGGCTTCTGTGGGATGGAGGCGGGGGCGTTCTCTTGGCGAAACCGTGGCTGATGGAACTAGGCAATCAACGTGTGGGATGCTTCAAGAAGCGAACGAGGGCTGAGGGGGCCAAGACATGCAAGAAACTTGTCTAGCAAGAAACTATTTTGTGGTGAAGATGCTATGGTCTAAGCAAACGCCAAAGATCTTTATTCTACATGAAGGCTGATGAAAAGAGTGGAATTGCGACAGGCACTTGGTGCGAAAAAGGCTCTGGGTGGTAGCCACTACTTTAAAGTAACAAGGGGAGTTTGGAGTGCCAAAACTTCACGTCGCGGACACCACACATACTCCAGGCCATTGGCTTGAGCTTCATGATATATCACCCTGCACCTCAGCCACATCTTCACTAGTATCGCTTGGCGGTTGGTGCAGAGGTCTTGGAGGATTGCGTGGTGCGCGCGGGCTTCATTCTCATCCGCATCTAGTGGATGTGATATGCTTGGCATCACTATGACAGTGCCAAACACGATTTCGCTGACAATGAGCATGGCAGACGCAAGGTACTCCTCCTTAATTTTCAATATCACTTTATATCAATCCCCGCGTCATTGTTTCATTTTACAGCTCCTTTGGACCAAGACACGTTTGAGGCTTTGCTCCGACAGGCTTCGACTAATGAGCTCTGGAATCCAGTCCCTTGCTACCAAACTCTGAGTAGTTGGTACATTCGCAAAGTCGACCACGCCAACTGTTGACGCAGCGCCAAGGATGGGCCAACCAAGACAGTGTGCGCCACCTTTCTTGGCAACAGCGTTGAAACAGAGGACTCTGCGCATATGACAGACACTGAAGCAAACGCCCTGGTCGGCTGTCAGGCCCGCATCTTCCAAAGCGCCATGACGATAGCGATGGCTACGGTCCGAGGTGATTGAAGTTGGGGCTACCCATGCGCCTAGCCTTTCGGGAAACAAAGGCTTGGTCACCCAAGCGATGAGCTTATAAACAACCCACTGGCGGGGGTGCCTCTTGGCAGGACCAGGGCTGGCGAGTTAGGGGAGACGGACGAGATGTACGATGCGCCGGGGAGTATGTAGTGGCTGGAACAGCCAAGGAATGAGGAAACAGGTGATGAGAAAATTTCTCGCTTAGTCTCAGCAAGAATGCCGTCACTGATTGAATAGGTGCCCACAAATAGCCAGACAGTCAGATGGTTGGTAATATGATCAATTGGAAAAATGTGAGAAAAGTAATAGCCATGGAGCACAGTGATAATGCTTAGCAAAATGTGTCTCCAAAAAAAGGAACAGGAAATAAAGCTCTAGTGCTAACAAATGATACGCGCTCTGAATGAAACTTGTTATCGGGCCGGGATGCAGATCGAGGTCTGACACTGCTTTGAGGATGGTCCCAGGTTGAGCAAGGCTGCAATTGTGTCGCATCTGAATTGCCGTAAAGATCTCCACAGGCAGACCGTTATGGTTCACAGCAGTGAATGTGGGTTTGGCCGTGGTTATGACGCAATGTATTTGCGTCAGTATCGCATCGTATTTAGTTCAACTCAGTCGGCGTCTATGGCATTCCCCCACTGCCGTAACATGTCGCCGTTAGCTGTTACTTGTCAACCCTGAATTTACAGGGATCTTCTTTGGCCTTGGTATTCTTTCAGGCCATTGAGATTCGCTGCTGAACAAACTCAGGATGCAGCTGATCATGACAGCGATGTGAACAGCCCAGCAACTCGTGAGTCTCTGTCACCGTCCAACACACTCGCTGTGCTCAATCTTTACCAAATCCGTAACGAATATGCATTGAATTTGGTTTCTATTACCGATCCTCGGCATGGGCGAGCTATTTCGAAGAGTCTTCGGGGACATCACCATGAAACCCTGGAGTTTTTTAAGATTATCCACCTATATCGGAGTAGAAGGTCCTGGTGGAGTGTACTGCGTCACTGTCCCGTATTTAGTGCGTCCGAATGGAATATGTTCGGTATCGGTGGCTATGGAACTGCCAAATCTAATTTCTCACCAGATCTGCACGCATCCACAAGCCCATTGTTGTTAATCACCCTAAATCCTTCCTTTGCTATCTACTGCCACTGCGATACGGACCAATTCTGAATCAAGAAGAAATATACTTTTGGTTCCCAAACTGCCCAATTTTGAGCTCTTATGCACACCGAGCATATTTTGGTTCCGGCTTGGTTGACCTTGGACACCGTCCCTTATGCATTCCCCCGTTCTCTTAACCAAGTCGAAATCATGGGAGATGAACTACTAATCGGAGAGCCCAGTCATGTCTCGGCCTGACAGGCGAATGACGGTGCCCGCCCATGCGCTTCCGTTTGAGTTGGCGCCTCTAGAGACAGTTTCAGCAGCGACTTCAACCTCATTACTACCTCGAATTACGTGTACGGTAGGAGAGCTAAGAGGCTGGAGAGAATTCCTTGTTTTTGGGGCTTAAATAGCCAGTGATGATGCTGTGAACCACGATCACGGCCACCACCCCGCCCTCAATAGACGAGTCGACGCCAATGGAAGCCGCAATTGTAAGGACGAGAACCCAGGAACTTGAAGGTCAGCTACCAAGCCAAGACTATCAAGGCTTGAGATGTTTGGAGCCACATAATAGGTAACTGTCCAAGCGCAAAACACAACATTAAGAGTGTTGGAAATTGGAATCTTATTGGCTCAACACCCTTCTATTTACCCAAGTCAGCGTGACCTTGTTCCCCGAGGCGCTTTATGCCCCCCTCGTTAGCTAAAATGACCTCAAGTTTGCCTCGAGCGGTTCGGCGATGGTGGAACTATTCTTGCCGACGATTGACTGGTCGGAGCTGTCAACCTTGACATCAAAGAGAGCAGTCCACAGGAGAGCCTGTTCGTCTGCAGGGAGATTTCCGTAACTTTCCCGAAGATACCGGTCCTAGAGATAGATTGAAGGTCGCTTACGGTTCTTCCACCGTCACCGAGGGGTCAGGCATAAGACGTGGTATTTACTGCCGGCATATATACCAATGTTGACCAGATTGCACAACTATACGCCGCAAGTCTTGACGTTGCATGCAGCCCAAGCGAGATGAGAATAGATTTATCGCCTCCAGCCTGTATTGTTCAGCCCTGGGCTCTGTCCTGTTCTGATTTGCCTCGTGGCTTTATTGGAGGCAATATCGGAACACTGCTGCAGCGAAAGTTGTCCAAGTCACCAGTGTTGCCCTTCAAAACTGCAATCGTCTGCGCCATTATTTTCTCAGAGCTAACAAGTTCAACATGAAGTGCGAATGCATCATTTACGCCATTGTTACAGGATGTTCCATACGTCCAGCCTTGTTCATTATTGATTGGACAATCAACAAAGCCGTTGGCACTGAGCGCATTGTTCAAAGTCATGCCATCATTTGAGGTTGTAAGAGTCTGGAGACGCTCAGTGTAGCAAAGTGTTTGGACTCTAGCTTCCCCAAATTCCTTTAAATTTGAAGAAAATAGTTGATACACTACTATAGTGACACAATTAGAACTCTGACTCAGGAAACTGTGATGGTAAAAAAAGGCCTGGATACGTGGTCGAGCCACACACTCTCTTAGTCGGCCAGTGAATCCTTCAAATCAACCTTGGCCTCGGCCACCACCACCACCAGGAGGAGCAATCCAAAAACATCAATTGCCAGGCCGAGAATGCCGAAAGCACTAGCGTAAACCCAAAAAGACCTATTATCCAAAAACCCAACCCCTCAAGGCAACCCAAGTATTGATGGCGATCATACAGAGCTCTCCATTCAGATATGTACTTCCCGTTCCGACTGGAGCCGTCCGAGCCCTGTCACGAATGAGGAAGCTCGCCAGCGCTGAGTAGCCAAATACCTTTTTGACTCGGTCGCGAAGAAAGTTTCAGTCATTTTTGAAGAGGCAGATGCTCAGAGACAATTGATCTTCACTAATGGGGCTGTGGAACAAGTCCTCACCTCTTGTCCCCGTTATTACGAGGGAGACAAGGTAAAGGAGTTTGCCGAAGATGCCAAAGAAGCCGTCTTCCGAAACATGGAGGCCATGGCCCGTCTCGTATTGCGAGTGCTCGCCCTGGCCGACTGTATGGACATTCTCCACGCAACGGAGAATGAAGCCGAACTGAAACTTACGGAACTTGAGGGCCAGCTTGTTTCCCGTGGAATTATCGGTCTTTACGACTCGCCAAGGCCAGAATCTGCTCCGCTGGTCAAGAGATGCCACGAGGCTGACGTTAGCGTCCATATGCTCACTGGCGATCACCCAGATTGCGCGCGCTATCGCTCTGGAGGTTGGCATCTTGCCCAGCAAGATGTTTCAGATCCCAAGTGATGTGGCCAAGACAATGGTCATGGCTGCCTTGAATTTTTGACAAGTTGGCTGACAACGAGATAGACAAGCTCCATCTTTTCCCCCTAATGGTGGCCCGATGCGCTTCTCCCACAAAGGTTCGTATGGTTGACACCCTCTACTGTCACCAGAAATTAGCAGTCATGGCTGATGGCGGGGTCAATGGTTCTTCTAGACTGAAGCGATCCAATGTTGGCATTGCTGTGGGCCAGGATGGCTCCAACGTGGTCAAGCAGGTTTCTGATATTGCGCTAATTGATGACAACTTTGCCTCCATTCTCAATGTTGTTGAAGAGGGCCGCCACATACTTGAAAATGTACAAAAGTTCATCCTGCACCCTTTGGCAGCAAAGATAACTGAGGTGGCGACCCTGTTAAGCGGCCTTATGCTCAAAGATCGCAAGGCTTGTGGTGTTCTGGTTGGCCCGAGTTGAGATCTTGCTCATAATCATGTTCACGTCGGAATTCCCCGACATGGCCCCCGGATTTGAAGCAGCGGCCCTTGATATCATGCGACGTCTGCCGGAGAATGCACGCGCAAAGACACCGTGGAGATTTCCGACGTGGAGCTGACGCGACCCCAGTTGAAGCGAGGCGTATTCACCCAGAGCTCTCATTGACACGGTCTTCTATTACCTGTGAAAGTTGGCGCTGTGTTTTGCATCGTTTGTTCTTGTAGTCTACGGGTTTGACAACGACTGCGACGATTGTGATGAGTCTCGCGAGGTCGTATTTAGAGCACGTTCGACGAATATTGCCTGTCTGGCTTGGTTTGCGCTGCTCCTCGCACGGGAAATGGCGAAATGGCCAACATGTGCCGATCCTCCTTCCGCATGTAACAAAGGAGCAAGCACCCCTTTGCCCGGTGGGTGGTTGGTTTGTGAGGAAACCCCCTTTTGTGCTGAGCCATTTGTGGTGGGATTCGTGATCTTGTTCCCTCTCCTTTACATCCCCAAGTCGACCACTGTCATCTTCAAACACGCACCCATTTCGCGGAAAGTGGAGAATTACTTCGTCGAGGCAGTGCTCTTCTTTGCTGGCATTGAGGTGTGGGAGTGGGCGAAACGCGTTTACTTCAGGAGGCAGGCCCGCAAGGAAACGGGTGGCGCAGGGAACCTGGACACGCGCGTCTTTGGCTCGTACTACAGCATGGGCAGAGGGAGTGACTTGGAGAGCGGAGGTTTATTGGTCGCTGGAGTGAATAGGGATGCCGCGGAGGCCGAGAAGGTTGCTTAAGTTGGACATGCAGAGAGAATTCGCACGGTTTAGGCGTGAAACAAGGCAGATGGGGAGAGACCCGATGGAATGAGGATGAGTTTGGTAGAAAATAGCATACATGTGGTGGAAATGTCGTGCAGATGTGCAAGTGGTGTCTAGAACACCTCGATGGCAATATTCTGGGATAGAGGCAAGGATCTTGAGCAGTACGGTGGTGGGTATCTGTCTCACAGCCCAATCTGTTGGGTAGTGTCTGGCGGCCACGGCTCGTTGACGTCGCTGAAGATGCAGATGACCCATTGTCTCATTCTCCAACACGGCACTTGATCCTGTCATCTAGAGTGGCTGTGACTGCCGGGCCAATGCCATCTGGGGATACCAGTCACCAACAGATAGAGGCGAGACACGTCCTTGCCAAAAGCAGACATGCCAGTTGAGGACACGGTTCGCAACGAGAGGGCACTTTGTCTCAGCGGGGAGTTACCCCCAAAAAGAGAAAAGAAAAAAGAGCACCACGCAATAAGCGGTGGTCTGGGCGGCACGACTTGTTTTGGAAGTGGCCGTTGATGACTGATCAGCTCGTATATTGTCCAGAAGCGGACGAGACAGCGAGACAAAATTTGGGCGAGCTTTTACCCTTGCTGGGGCTCGTGTGGGACGGGGCGGACCGACGCAGCATTTTGCTTGGATTTCTCACCTTGTTGAGCGATGATCGATGGAGCATACTGAGACGAATGGCTGGGAGCCTGTGGGCAATGCGTGCACGTCGGCCACTGGGAGCCAGGAGATCGCGAGGATCCTTTGGTGGTTTGCTCTAGTGCGGGTTTGGGAAAAAATTCCCCGAGGGGACTAGGTTTCACATGGGGCGTGTTGTGGGATATGTAATCCCACCAAGGGAAAATTCATCACGGAAGAGGCAGTCTTGGGTAAATTGAGTGCGAGCAGTCCGCGGTCTGCTGTGCCAAAAAGGTGGGCAGAAGAGCCGCGGCGGGAGGTTGGCTCCGGGATCCCTTGGCCCGTCATTATCACATCATGTTGCATCGTGCTGCAGGCGAGCAGCACCGCGACTCTGTGGGTTGGTTTCCGATTCCGATTAAGGGTTTATCTGGCAGGTCAACTCAAAGAGGAAACCAGGTTAGATGCAGCGCAGCGGCTTACTTGATTCCTATTAGGGCGTCAGGTTTGGAGATGGTGGATCCGATCGCAGATGTCAACTCATTTACGAGAGATTGCGCGTTCAATCAGAGGTCTTCTGATACTGGCGAGGGCAATATGACGTAGCATTATCCCAGACGATTACACATATTCGTACCGCAGCGTCGAATTAGGGTTTGGATAATATAAGAGCCCGCATGGATCTTGGGCAGCCTCAAGAATGCCTTGCCAAGCACCGGTCGATCCGCATCCTAGGTGTAACAGGGGGATCAGCGAGGACAGGGCTGATACTAAGCCACGGGGGCGCCCAGTCGAGTTGTCACAGGGTCAGGCGAAACCGACGGTGACGGGCGGGAAAAAGGCTGTTTTCCCTTGGCTCCCTGTCGATGCTTGCTTTTGATCCCGTAGAGCACGCAAAAAACAATCTGACAACGGCCCTCTGTCGCAGAGTTGGCGATATCCAACCCCCACGAGGCTCGGGGCAACTAGCACACATAGTCATTGCTCGAAGCTGGGTTGCCCCGGGGTTACCTGCATCTGATAAGGCGACGTGGCTCGAGTTGAGAGCTCAAGAGGCGAGTCAAGAATGAAAAAGCAATTCGCGCCGCGGTCTTGGCAGATGCATTCGCATTCGCTTTCTTCTTCTTTTTGCCGCTTAATCAGCATCATCGCTATCCCTCGAGTCTCCCTTCACTGCTACGTTTCTGCAAGCTATGGTGAACCGCAACAGCTTATTGATTCTTGGCTCTGGTGTTAGCGGCTTGGCACAGCACGGATGCCCCACAAGTGCCGAACAGGGATTAGCAGTGGCAGGAGCGCGGATCGTTCCCTGTTTGGCAAGTGGACAGCATGTGCTGCCACCATTTTCGACTGCTGGTGAGAGACAGGCGTCGTCGTAAAAGGAAGAGAGACAAGACATGAAAAGTGGAATGGAGGGGGAGAAAGTTTCCGTGGCCCAAGGTTTTGTAACGGGAAAGGCTATGTGGTAAATGGGTTGATAGAGGCGTTTAGGCTTTCGATGATCGGGAGGGGATTGTCGATAAGCCATCTGAGGCGAACACTTGGGTGCGGCAGGATACCTCACATGTACATGGCATCTGAAGGATGGACGGGACGGCATCTGGCATGGGGAGGCATGGATGGCACCACCACCGCAGCAGCAGCAGCAGTCGACAGCAGCAGACGTTATTAGGTGGACGTGCGGTATACGGAGCAGCCCAGGTCCATGATCCATAGGGAGGGCCCTCTTCCTCCGCCCCGTCCAGGCATGTACCCAGCTCCCCACGCGCTGTCACCCCCTCCCCTTCTGCGGTTCAGAGCAGCCTGCGACCTTTTGACGTTGGTGTTTCGCCCACCTACCACTCCCACGCGGCGGCGGGCTCCGTGTCGCACACGCTACCGATCCCGTGCCTTTTGCGAATGGGGTCGTGACAGGCGCCAAGCTGTCGATGAGGGTCAGTGCTCGCCCCCCCTCTCCTCGTGGCTCAAAGTGTGGTGGTCGAGCGTTTTATTTCGTTTGGCCGCTAGCTCAGGGTGCACATGCCATGCAGAGGTGGGCTAGCTGGTTAGCCATGACGCTTGCTGCTTCTTCTCGGCCTTTTTCTGTTTGGGCTGCCTGGGACCCTGGCTGCTGTCATTTGGGTTTGGGGTCCTTCTGTTCCTGGTTCCGGTTCCCCATGGGCAGGGCCCGCGACGGGCTGTGCTGCGAGAGCACCGTGTCAATGGGCCTTTTCTTTGCCAAGTAAAACGACCCGGGTCTGGGCTGGCTTGGCCGCTGTAGAGCGGGGACGAGGCTTGATCGAGATATTCGAATGAATCCCGTGCTCTCGTAATTCGTCTGCGTCAACTCCGCATTGTCGCCATCGATTTCTTGGCGATGGCATGGGATTTGATCTCGTAGTGTCTGGTGTCTGACACAGACACAGGGCGAGCAGCACCTTCGAACTTCTGCCTCTCTCCTTCCTCCCCACCTTCCTTCGGTTCCTGCGGCCTAGGCTCTACGGCATATGTGTCTAGGAAGCGTGCCCACGAGGCAGATAAACCTGCTCATTTCCTGCACACCGGGGCACATTAACCAAAAAGAAAATTTCCTTCTTTTCCTTTTTTTTTTTAAGCCTCATCTACGGGTCCATCCTTAACCCCCGTCTCTGCCGCTATCCCTCTTTTTTCGCATCCACCATCCTCTTCTCGTCCAAGAGTAAAATATCCGACTACCTAACACCCACCCACCCAC